>JAGDQP010012429.1:28927-50347 GCA_022664845.1 Lepisma saccharinum
TTCGTGTCCATAAAGTCCGTTGCTACCCCGTATATGTTCGAAACGACGGCGAATATGAGCAAACGCAAAAACATGTATTTCATTATTTTAAGGGGCTTGAATTTTGAGCTTATTTGAAGGGGCGAACATTTTTAGCTATGAAGGTCCACTTCGTGTCCCCTAGGGCGAGTAAACGTAGGTCAGGGTCTACGTAAAATTGTCAAAGGACAAGTGATACCTAGTGTCAACAGGTTTGATACAAGAAATAATTTGGGAAAACCTGAAAATTTCAAATTGTTTGATATTCCAAATGGCAGTAAGATGAAAGTTCTAAAATGAAACTTCTATTCCTCACTCAGACAGCAAGAGGTCTAGAAGTTACTCTTCACAGCAAAATCTGTATCTTACTGTTGTCGTCATGATTCTTTTCAAGGTTCTAACGTACCCACAAGTAAGCTGCTATATTACTCCCATAGTTTTGTAATGCTAGGAACATTTCGAAACATTTTCTTTTTCTTTAATTTTCTTTATGAGTGTTAGCTGATAGATGTAAAGTGTCAGTGTTGTGAAGAGGTTCCAAATTGCTGACAATAAGTTTTCAAGCATGTTCCTACGTACATATGACTTAACCACTAAATAGTTTCTACATGTTCAGCCCATAAATAAGTAACTTCAACGCGTGTATCTCTGAAACTTTCATCAGCAAAGTGTAACTGGAAAGACACCATTTAGTGGTTAAGGCATATGTACGTAGGAATAAGCTAGAAAACACATTATCAGCAATTTGGAACCTTTTCACAACATTGACAATTTACATTAATCATCAAACTCTCATAAAGAAAATTAGAGAAAAATAACATGTTTCGAAATGTTTCTAGCAATACAAAACTATGGACTAATATAGCAACATACTTGTGGGTACGCTAGAACTTCGAAAAGAATCATAACAACAACAGTTAGATACAGTAACTTTAGACCTCTTGATGTCTGAGTGAAGAATAGAAGTTTCGTTTTATAACTTTCATCTTACTGCCATTTGGAATATGGAACAATTTAAAATGATAAGGTTCCCCAAATTATTACTTCTGTCAAACCCGTTGACACTAGGTATAACTCGACCACTTTTGTCATTTGGAATTTTCACGTACACACTCAACTCCATTTACTCCCCCCTAGGGGACACGGAGTGGAACTTTATAGCTCAAAATGTTAACCCCTTAAAATAATGAAGGACGTGTTCTTGCGTTTTTTTATATTACCAGTCATTTTGAACATACACGGGGTGGCAACGGACTTAATGGACACGAACTGTGACAGCCGCCATTTTGGATGGGATCAACATCCAAAAGTTTCGGCAAAACATCCAAAACTACTTAAAAATTTCGGCAAAATATTTCTTTTGTCAAGACCTTTCAAACGATATATTACTCGACCCCGCCATTTGAAATTTTCGAGTTGACCCCCCAATTTCGGGGGGTCTGGAGTGGAACTTTTATAGCTCAAAATTCAAGCCCCTTAAAATAATGAAATACGTGTTTTTGCGTTTGCTAATATTCGCCGTCGTTTCGAACATATACGGGGTGGCAAAGGACTTTATGGACACGAAATGTGACCGCCGCCATTTTAGATGGGGTCAACATAGCGACTAGAAACTTTCGCAAAATATTTATTTTGTCACGACCTTTCAAACGATATATTACTCGACCCCCTTTGCCATTTGAAATTTTCGAGTTGACCCCCCTACCCCAATTTAGGGGGGTCTGGGTTGGAACTTTTATAGCTAAAAATCCAAGCCCCTCAAAACAATGAAATACGTGTTTATGCGTTTGCTCAAATTCGCAGTTGTTTCGAAGATACACGGGGTGGCAACGGACTTTATGGACACCCTGTATTTGTATTATGCGATTGGCTATTAGACCGTGTGTGAAAAGTATTATAATTGACAATGTAATGGAAATAGATTCAGGTGCGTGTTAACATAATTTCTTATGAGAAATACCAAAGATTAGCACATTCTAATTACTTGAGTTCAGATAGAGCATTATGCAGAGCAAATGGTAAACAATTAATAGTATTAGGTTTGGTCGAATTAAATTGTACAATACAAGAAATAAAATTGCATCTGCCATTTTTGTTGTACATGGTCCAATAAAACATACTATTTTAGATCGTACAGGTATAAATAATTTTTGGCCTAATTGTTGAATTACGTTCATGGATACAGATCAAATACCACAGAAATCTAAAAGAATAAGAGAGGTTATAGTTTCCACGGACAAACTGCGCGATAGATTACATCATCTGTGCAGAGGTGTTTTCAATACTGATATTCAAATACCTGTAGTTAACTATAAAGTAAACCTCATGAATAATGCAACACCTACATTTCGCAAAGCATATAAAGTGCATTATAACTTGGAAGACAAGGTAAGAAGACATTATCAAGGTTACAGGAACAAAATATTTTGAAACCACTAGAATACTCTGAATGGACTATACTAATAGTCATAGTGCCTGAAACGAATGATGAAATAAGAGTATGTGCTGTCTACAAAGTCACAGTAAAATATGTTTATATATAATCTTCTACAATTTATTAATATTAGAAGAGATATTTATAAAGTTAGTGGAGTAGATAGATGTGTTGTATTGGACTTAAGCCAGGTATATCAACAACTACCGTTGGATGAAGAATCTAAGAAATTGCTTCCATTGAACACACAATGCGGTCCTATGGAAAAGAAAAAATGTAATTTGGACTGCCAAGCTCGCCCTTTATATTCCAAAAATACATCGACAATGTATTAGCATGATCTGATTTTTACACTGATGACATTATTGGGGGAAAGAAATATACTTGTATAATTTTAGGCACAGCTCGCAAGTTAAACATCATTGTAAATGTTAACTCATTTTTTCTGAAATAGGTTATAAGGTATCATAAGAGAAATCACTAACAAAATATCTGTGCGTGATACAACAATGTAGATCATTTTTGGTATGGTGAACTACTTTCAACGAAAGATTAAGAAAATCGTTACATGCTGATTTATTACATGCCTTATTACAAAAGAACAGTAAATTGAAGTGGAATGACAAACATCAGCATCATTTCGAAAAACTTAAAGGCCTAATAAAAAATTGTCAATAAAAGCATATATGCAAATCTCAAGGAGTAGCATTTTTGACAACTGATGGCAGTTCTTATGGGTTGACGTGCAATTGTGCAACAAGGAAAAATATGGGAAATTGCGTGCAGTCGCATTTTTATCAGCTACGTTATCACAAAGTGAACTTAATTATTCACAATTTGACAGGGAATTCTTAGCGTTATTATGCGATGTGAAGATAATATCTATAAATATCTATACGGTTTATTCTTTATAGTACTAACTGACTCAATCCCTATTAAACTGATGTTTAATTAGGAGAAACCAATACCGTCATTGATATATCCACGTTTGATGCGGTGGGTTTTATTTCTATCAGTACAATAATTTATTCTAAACAGGTTCCAGTGGCAGATTGTTTGACACGTTTACCATCTCAGGAATTAACTAAAGACGATAATTCATCACTAATTTATGTATTATTCTTGGTGATAAAATCACTCCCACAATAAATTAAAAAAATATAATATAGCTTAATATTTGTCAATAGACCAAAGAAGCTTGGCATAAAACGGCACCAGTTAGTTACCATAATAAAGTGTATCAACAGTATTTCAGCAAAAGCGCAAATCTAGCTATAGATCTTAATTGTTTATTTTTAGGACCCAAAATTAATAATACCTCCAGCGTTTCGTCTTGAACTATTCAAATCGATTCATCAAATGCACTTAGGATTATCAAAATTGAAGAAAACATTCAAACAATATTACTGGTGCCCACATATGGAATCTGAGGCAGAAGCATGTATACATAGCAAAAACATAGCATGTATACACAGACTGTTGTGAATCCCAGCAAAAACGAAGACCCAAAGTATATTACTCATCTTAACAACCAAGCACACAACCCTTCCAAAGTATGCATGTAGATTTTTGCGGTTTCGCAGGACACATTTATCTTAATTGTAGATAGCTACTGAAATGGATACAAGTTAATTTAGTGCGAAGTTCCACAGCAAATGAGACATTGAATTATTTGAAAAATATGTGTAATTATGTAGGATATCTCTCTGTTATGGTATTGATAATGATACGCCACTTATATCATGGGAATTTTGAAAATGGTGTAAAGACAAAAGTACCACCTTACTCTCTGCAGGGTAATGGCATAGCTGAGAGATATGTTCAAGAAGGCAAATTATTGTTAAAAAATTAAAAAAAACTTTTTAAAGACATACGTTTATTAAACAATTCATACTAAACAGTAAAACATAATTTTGTTTATGCGTGACTAAAAAGAAAAGCATGCGACGCGCTCTCACATTCAATCACTTTATAAATTCTTGAATTGGTGCCAATCTAATGTTCTTTTAATAATATATTTCTGTGTAGAAGGACTGTATCTAAGGTTTCCTGTATGAGCTTCTTAGTTTATCCTACACAAACTATCACGTAGATACAACAGTACATTTAACAAAAACAATATTATTGTTATTTAAAAATGTACATAGTATGCCTTAGATACAGTAAATTTGAATGTATTTTTATGCCATGCTAGGGTAGTTAGAATTACATTGTAATCTTATAATACGGCTTATATGAAATTATATATTATATATATTATATATCTTATATATTCTTATAAGATACGCCATATGGCAATACCCAATTGTATAGAGCATCTTCTGTCGAGAACACACTCTACTCACTTTTCGCTTTAATGCACGCTACATATGTAATCCATACCTATGATAATGTGACTTGGTACTTTCAATCAGTCAAAAACAGTATTGTAAACAAATAATTTGGAGTGGAGTACGGTAAATAGTATTTGCATTTTAATTATTTTGTACTTGATTGTTTCTATAAAGCTGGCAATATGTAAACTATTTTGTCACAAACTGTACGCATATTTATATCTATAAATATATATAGTAGTAAATATGTTAGTTACTACTGCAACAATTAAGGCGTATGAGCGAACAAACGTCCAAGTGACATTCTTGTGAAGTGGAGTTATTTACGAAACGAAGGTCTCTGATGTGTCCTTGATATGTATTTGCACTTAGTTTCATCACATTGCAACAAACAGTCTCGGCATTCAGAAATTTCTTGATTGAAATGCATTACAAAAACCGTAGAAGAAAAATGTTATAAATAATCTTGCCATGAATAAGCGCACGCTTAAACATTGTGTTGGATTGATGGAACAAAAGTGTATGTGACATCATACAGCGTCATCCCGTTCTGTGGACAAGTTTCAACTTCATTGCTGTTTTACTCAATATACGCAAAATGTAACATAGACATTTGTGCCGTGAAACATAATCGTTATTATTTATGTTCCATTTTAATAATGTTTCGGCAACATTACTTTTGCTTTTTACAATTTGAATTGTCGGTTCTATTGTTATCTTACATTTGTTTTTATTGTTTGTTCTCGATACGCGTATGTCTTTATCTTTCGTTAATGTAAACAATCAGTAGTCAAGTCGGTCTTTTTATCGTGCAGATGCATGTCGCATCTTTATTCAATGTCAGTTTTTGGTACAATCTTATTTAGATTTAATGGTGTATCTAAGAGCAACCTCCTATCAAACATTTAGAAGACACATAATAAAGATATATGCTACATATAAAGATATTATAGTGTCTTTAATCAAAGTTAGAACTACAAGGCTACAACTGTAACGTTCTTGATGGATGTTCTGCTGTACGTTGTACTGGCTGCTTTTTTTGATGAGCTGTGTGAATCCGTTTAGAAGCATTGACACCTCGTGTAATTAATGAGAATTAATTGCGTGATATGATGTAAGAGGGATGTCACTACTACTAATATAACGTCCACGCTAATACCTAATAGGTTTAGTATCAAACACAGCTCACTTATGTGTCAATAAATTTGATACGAAAGAATAATGTATATTTGGCCTTTTCGTCTGTTTCGCATACCAAAGGGTTTATCTACTAGTTAGTAAAACGCAAGCAATAGCCTGGATCTAGTAATTGATCTTTATAGTATGCTAATACTGAACTAGTAACCTTGTTCCACAACGAAACGGTCTTTCGTTTTACTGGGATAAACTTGCAATCAGTAGTTACGAATCTGTTTACAGCTAAACGGTCTCTTTTTCTATATGATCAATTTACTTGTTAAATTTACGATTCACATCAAAAAGCTCTCACGATCCCTTGACTTATAAGTACTTTATTGATGTTCAACTACTCACATCGAAAGGGTCTCTCAAAGTAGAATATTTCATAAGACCATCTAACCAGAGCATTGGAAGGTTACCTCTACTCAACTAATGGCAATTACTCAATTTTTTTCATGTAAATAATTTATTCCAGGCCGTTCTTTCTCTCTCAAATGTTCAACACGATTCAATAATTTTATACTAACGGTCATAAACCTCACCATACAAAGAATTATTTCAATATATTTTTCGCAGCGAACTACGAATAACACAAGGTCTTTGAGGGACTCTTGTGAAAGGAAATTAAACACAAATTATGATTTTAGCAATGAAACTGCGCTCAGAAACGTCATAGGCTCTATTACTCTGATTCTCAATTTAGAAAGGTAATCAATGGATAAATTGATTTGTTAATAAATATTCTCGTCCTTTCCTGACACAAATTTGTTTTCTCGAGTAATACTGGGATATCGTATAACCAGATGAATAAAACACTATAATCTTTAATCTATAATTAGCTATTATTTCTTTAAAAAAAAGACAAGAATAATATATTTCTTATTCAATATCCAGAAAAAAAAGAATAGATTTCCAATTAGTTCCCCTCAGAAAGAATTACTCATGGAAACGAACCAATTGTACTCAAATTTATTCTCCCAATTCCGTCCACCAGTTTACTCTAAATACCTCCAATTAAAAACTTACACATGCATCCGTGTAGCAGCATTTACTACATTGGAATCCCTTCAATTATCCAATTGAAGTATCCAGGATTCCACCAACATGCTCTTATCCCTTTTTATTTACCAAAATCCCTCATGCATATAACCAAAAATTTCCCTTTTTCCCATGCACCAGTTATTAGGTTAATGCCATTAAAACTAGCTACTAGAAATTTAGTACTTCCAATTATAATAGAGGAATTAAATTATGCATCTAATCTACTCCCAGAGGAGGAGAAATAGGGATAGGCACAGAATTATACCAGAAATAATTGTTCCGACTTACTCCACCCAATTCAGCCGTAACAATTCTACTGAGCCCCTTCTATTTGCCCTGAATAGATTCACTCGCTTACTCTATTCCCAGAAATTCTATTTGCTACAGGAAGAAGCAAATAGAGATAGGAAAAATTTACAATACTTCTACAAGGAATAGCAATGATAATACCATCAGAGAGTTAATTTTACACATAAACATTTCTACAAAGTCACAAATAAACATTTCATTTGTCAGATCTTGTTCACAGGCATCGAGCAAATTAATCAGCGAACATCTTAAAAATTGCATATAAATATTATTTTATAAAACACACGCTCGGCCGGTACGTAAAATCAATATATAGTGAGGAATTTCCAGATCTTTTTATGAGCTTCAATTTTTTTTTCCTTTCCTCACTGTCTCTTTCTCTCGTATTTCCTTGATACAACAATATTATGTTTGGGTTTTCCATAGAAATATCACAACAAATTTCCTACCTGGAGACCAATTTATCGGCTTATCTTTTCAGCCACAATTATGGCTTTTATATGTACAAAAATTAAACACTCCATTCGATCGTCATATTTATCCATAAAAATTATTTTCAGCCGATGGCCGCTATTGTAATCTTATTACAGTTTTCCGTGGCCTTTCTTTCCATCTGCCCATAGAAGATGATCCAATACGACTGGTCTACGGGCGCAAAGTCCACTTTGCCAACGATTTTCTTTATTCCCAGAAAGACGGGGTGGGAACGAAGAACAAAAAAGAGTAGTCGCCAGATGTGACCTTTGCTTTACTTTTCGTAGCTTGGGGGCAAACTAACTCTTCAGAGCTATAGATTCTCGTACGTTTCTTTGTACAAAAAGCAAAAATCTTTTCATTTTAAAGAAGACGTGAAAGAACTACGAAAGAAAACAAAGACATTAATTCAAATAAGAAAATGACCACAAACACATAATACATAATTTAAATATACAAACAATAATTACTTTTATTCCTAGAAGAAAGATTAAATACACAAATTATTTACATCTTCAAATTAAATATCACCTTATTCATACTATATTCATGTGCACATTTACCTAACACTAAATATTCTTAAAATTAATTAGATTGGCTAATCTTACAACTAACACATAATATACAGAAATTGTACACATCAATTTACAAAAAAAAAAATTCGTGTAATGAGAAATTAATTACAAGGTCCAACTTCAGTTCTGGTCTAGTCAAGTAAGACATCTTCCTACATCAATTACAAACACAGCAGATATATGATGGCCCAGTTTGGTATTTATAATGAAGTTACGCGCTCAACGAGGGAGCAACAGAGATATCGTCAAATATTGTGAATTTGGAATTCAAAAATGTTGTGCCTAACTTTTCGGTTTTTATTAATACAGTGTGCAGTGGAAGTGCTTATAATCATATTAAGTGCAAAAGTTATATTTTTGTTTGGAAGTGCAATGAGTCCATTACATCAATATATCCTCGGCCTTTTCTATGGATAAGTTTATTCCCAATTCGATGAACATTAATGTTTATGCAGTACAATTTAAAGTATATTGTGATGTTTTTGCTGTTAAAACTGAGCAAAGACTGTGCTTTATTCTTGGCAAACATTTCCCACGACTTGTTTTCCTTGTTAAAAGATCTAGTAACACCTGAATTTACAAGATAAATCATTTGATGACATTGAGAAGTTACTTAAACAACAGTTGGCTACAAACGTAATATCGTCATCGAGAGGTATAAGATACATACTCACAAACAAAATGAATTTCAGTCTGCTAGTGACTTTCTCAGAATGTTGCGTAAACAACTTTTGAAATGTGATTTTGGAACACAGACTGATTATTTACTTAGAGATAATATAGTTGTAGGCATCTTTAGGGAGATCTGCGAGAAAAGTGCTGTCTAATGAGAAGTTAAACTTTCAGTCTGCTATAGATATTATCAATCTTGAAGAGAAAGTCGAAAAGGATGCCTACTATTTCAACAAGGTTAGATTTTCGAAAGATTCGTTCTCTAAGTCGGATGAAGTAAATTAGGATTCGAGATATCGTTCCCAATCTGTTAAACGGTTGAGTAAAGGGAAGAGGACAAGTTATCGGTGTGGTGGTTCACATTGCACGGAGAACAATTACAAAATGTTTTTTGCAATAAGTGTTGACGTCTGGGCCACATCAAACGTATTTGTCAATAAAAAGTTAAATATAAGCCAAAGAATGAAGATCAAACAGTACATTCAGTAGATCCGGATAGCCTAATTCCCTATTTTAAATTTTGCAACGAAACATCAGATTAGCAGAAGCTAAATGTAGATCACGTTCTGGTAAACCCCTGATACGCCTGTTCGTGGTTAGGTAAGCGCAGTGCTAACCACACAGTCGTTACTCAGGTGGACGTAGTTCCACCAAACACGGACAGACGGCGTTGGGGCAGGGTTAGGGCCTATAGGCCTGTTACGCCAGTGGTATGTATATATAAATGTAGATCAACCAAATGAGCAAGAACAGAAACCAATTTCACAAGCACGATGCTTTAATGATATTTTTATGTACGATTATATACAAGCTGTCTTTGTTTTGGAAAATAAAGAAAGTGATATTTCGTTTATTGACATACAAATAACTAGTCCGCAATATAAAGCAAATACTAAACAGCTCATGCCAAAAGTTTGATATCTTTAGATCTTCTTTTACAATTAGGTGATCTACATTTGTTGCAATCTGAGAAACAAATCCTAAAACTTGTGAACAAATCCGAAATACATGTCATAGGTTCTACCGATATCAAGTGATTCTGGATAACAAAGAATATAAGCTATTTTCTTTAGTGACAAGATCAGATTTACCTCACATGATTTCAGGAACCGAAAATTTAAATATTTTGTTTCCAAATTGATTATTCGTTCAAGTTCCAGGATCGTTAACAGCTCCATTGCAAAAAAAAACATCTGTTCCTGGTAACAAGAAGATGAGGTTTACAAAGTTGGTGAATAAGATTGAAGCGAAATGGTAAGAAATTTATTCGTCAAATTTGGGAATTCGTACTCAGATCACGACTTCATTAACTGATATTGCTAGAAATCTACAATAACTTAATGAGCTATTAGACAAGCCCAATCAGAATTAACATCAAACCAAACAAGATGATAACGAGAATGGTTCAAGATGTCAAGAAGAAGAATCGGATTCAAAGACGAAACCAATTTCGAGTGGAAATGATGGTACTATAAGTTCAAGTAAGCGTAAAAGCAAGACAAAATATGCAGATTTAAAAGCATTCAGTACGAATCAGTGGAATTTAAAAGGATAACCGATTCTAAAGAACAAATGCAAAATCAAGATTCAATAGTTCCTAGTATAGTTTTAGTACAGTGGATTAACGATCAAGGTCTTGTACATCAGATGTTTGCCTCAACTTTTCCTAAACAAATACCTAACTGAGAAGTTAGCAGATATCATAATTTTATTAAACAACATATGAAATTGTTACTACAATCAACTTTTCTTAAGGTTTACTACAAGTTTGATTCGTACGAGGGAAAACAAATAGCTACAAGCATTTACGGAACTAGTATCTAGTAAACAAAACTCTACACACGTTAGTTTTCTTATTGTTTATTTTTTCTAGCAGCAATTTTAAAATTTTAATTTATATTTGCTTTCTTTCTTTCTTTTCTGTTATTTGGCAGTTGAGATTAAATAGAATCCCATTCTTGCCAATAACGTTTTTTAGGAATCATTTATCTTCCTTGATTGTTATTTAATGTTTGGTTTAAATGCCTTGCACTTTTGCCAGCTGCCCAATATGCCCGGAGTTACCCTGATATACGTTATAGGTAGAATAACGATTTGTGTGATAGGTAAAATACACAATGTGTAGGAGCCAAATACTTAATTCGAAAGTTGATTGAAATTGAAAACTATTGAAATATTTCGTATTTGCTATGTAATTAGTTTTAAAGATGATTAAAATTGAAATCATAAAGAAGATCTAGATTTGTTTAAAACTGAAAAATGTGTCATAGTCTTGAGCTGCTGACGGAGAGGAGATTTTTAAATACAATGACGTTTTTGAAGGGGTAATTTGTCTATTTAAAATTTGAAGTTTCTTGGTTCGAATATTACTAATATTTCTAGATGTATATTTATTAAGTAAGGTATTTGTTAATTAAATAAAGTAATGTGTTAGAGAGTTTAAAATGTGTATCGCAGATCAAGGGGTTGAAATGAGTTCAATTAGTAGTTGAAGTATCGTGCTAATGACAGACTGTTAAGAAGACTGTATGATTTTTTTTTCAGAGTTGAATTTTGTTTTCCTTGAGAAAATTAAAAAAAAATGTACCCACTTTTAGGAGATGGATTATGAATTAGAAATTCTATACTAAGTGGTAGAGTATGGTAAATTTTACATAATGTGTTTAATAACTGTCTGCGGACTTTTATATGTAAAGGATATTGAAAGAAGAGATGATTGATATCTTCAGTAATTGTAGGAGAACAGTCATAAAATGGAGAATCAGAGTGTTTAATTTTGTAGAGATGAGCTTTGGTTGTAACGTGTTGTGACTGTAGTCTTTTTAATAAAATAATGCATTATCTATTGGATTTTTTGTAAACCAAGAATCAAAGTTTCTGGATGTGTGTGTTAATGGAAGGTCGATTTAATTGGGATACTAATTGAGGTGTTTGAGGAATTCAAGTTTGTTAATATTCTGTTATCTTTTTCTTAACTTTGGGCATGATATTGGTCCAGTGAATATTAGTGACGTATGGTAATTAAATAGCTGCACGAGCTAAACTGTCGACTATGTTGTTTGACTTAGAGAACTGATGAGACCTAATGAAAGTTATTTCTATATTGCTTGTCCTTTTTGTGAAATAATTGCAATGAATAGGGATGGTAATGATTACATAGAGATTGATTTTGAAAAGTTTGTGGTCTGGAGAGTTTAGAGCGCGAATAGCGGATTCGGAATCAGTAAGTTGTAAAATTTTATTTTCCTTTAAGTTATAAGCATATTTGGTTGCGAGATAAATGCCTTGTATCTCTGCTGTGAATATAGAAGCTGTTTCTGGTAGACGAAGTTGTTGTTGGAAATTATATTTCGGATCATATATAGCAGTGCCGACTCCTTGCTTAGTTTTGGATCCATCTTAAAATATGAAATTGTATCCTTCCCATTTTTTAATATTAATCTTGCATAGATTGGAAGTTAGTTATGGATGTGTGAGCACGAGCTGTTGTGGTAAATGGAAGGATAAAAATAGGATTACTTTTAGTGCCTATAATAGTGGATATTTCGTCCTGATAGATAGAATAAGGTAGGTACCATATGCTTATGCGAGGATTTCTTTGTATTTATCTTTCTTCTACGTCTATTGCGTAAAAATTCTAAAATATTATTTTTATAGAAATGATATATATTTTCTGTATTTGATTCGTCTTTTAAGGTAGACTTAACTGTAAGTTCTTTTCTAAATCTATAACGATATTCACCGGATTCGGAGTAAACGAAAGATTAGGAGTACTAACCATTAAACCGAGACACCGTCTTAAGAGTTTTCTTTGTTGAGTTTCTAATTGTTCCATCTGTTTATTGTTTAAATTGTTGCAAGCTAGATAACTATATTTTACTTGAGCTCAGAAAATAACTATATATATTTGAATCATGGATTGTGGTAGTGAATCTCATTTAGTAGTTCCAATTGCTTTAAATAAATTGTGAAGTTTATTAGCTTTATCAAGTAGATAAGTTATTTACATATTCCAATTTAGTTTGTGATTAAAACAGATTCCAAAAATTTAGTTTCTTCACTGATTTCTATGTTAGTAAGACAATTGTGTTGTAAATTTTAAGGTACCTTATTCTTAGTAAAAATGATAATTTTGATTTTTCATTTGAGATATCAAGACTTTCGTTGGACCTCTTTTCGAATTTTTTGAATCTGTCGCTCAAAATGCCGAAAATTTATTATTGTATGGGAAGAAGGGTGATAAATTAAAGTAATATCATCCGCATAAATAATTAATTCATTATTATCGATACGTAAATGAGATAAATCTATAAGATACGTGGCAAAAATAAATTCACTGAGTGATGACCCTTGTACAATACCGTGATGTAAAGTGCAATTGTTACTATAATTGGCTCCAAATAATATTTTGATAGATCTGGATTTCAAAAGTTTCCATGAAATCAGAGTTACATTGTGAGGAAATTTTAATCTTTGTCAAATTTCTATTAAGGTTTATATTTTAACGTTATCATATGTCCCTTCTATATCTATGAAAGCTGTATAAATTGATTGTTTATTCAGAAATGCGTTTTATACGGCAAACGATAAAGTTTTGAGACTTATTTGCGAGGAATGATTTTTTCGAAATCCAATTATATTTTAGGCAAATAGTTTTGAGCTTCTATTTACCATTATTGGCGTCTTAAAAATGAGTTTTTCAAATAATTTGGCCAAACATAGTAGTAAAGTAATAGGTCGATATGATGAAGCAAGTAGGGGATTTCTATTGTTTTAATAAAGTAATTACCATGTGCTGAGACCAAGAATTCGGTATTTCGCATGTTTAAAGGATGTTATTATAACTATTGGTTACATTTTCTATAGTAATAGTAGGTAAATGTTTAATTATTCCATAAGATATACCATCCAGTCGAGGAAAATATTTCTAGCGAGTCTGATGACAATTTGAATTTCTTCTACTGCAAATTTAGTAGAAAACGCCGGAGCGTGTTTAGTGAGAGAGCAGAATGAATGAAGAATGTTAAGGGAAGGAGCTTCTTGAGTTATGTTATAATTTAGTAGTTTATTAATAAACTGCTGTTTCCAGGAATTATCTAAAGGTGTATAATTTTACTAGCATGGGTATGAGAAAGATTTTTTAATAATTTCCACAGTGGGTATTTTTGTGGAAGGTGATATTAGATTACAAAATTCTCGCCATGAAGTGAGTTTAGCTTGAAGAAAGATACGTTTAGATTTAGCAGTTTCTATTTTTAAAGTGATCCAATTTTCTTGAGTAGGAAGTCGAGGATATTATTTGAAAGCTTGCTTTCCGTTGATTTTTGCGAGTTCGCAATTCTGATTCCACCAATGTAGGATGGGGGATTTCTTTCGAGTTATGTTAAATTTTTTTGGATATATGAGGTGAAGAACAGTATTGAGTTAGGTTATGAATTTATCGTAAGTAAAAAATAGTTTTTTCTGGAGTAAAAAGAATTTGGTTAAAAGCAACGTAAAATTGTCCGCCCCAATGAGCCTTATTTTCGTTCCATTTTCGTAACGGTATGTAAATTTCATTTTTATTTTTGATGGTCTTATTAAAATCAGTTATTATCTCATACAAGTTAGATGGTCAATGGTAAATAAATCATTTATAATATCCCATTCTAATTGATTGGCATATTGAGCCGAGATTAATGTTAAATCTATAGTTGATGGGTTATTGCCATTTTGTAGATAATGGGTTTTGCTGCCGTTATTTATAAAGGTTAAATTATTGTTGTCAGCCGAAGTCTCTATGTTTTTTCCAAGGGTAGCACATAAAGGTTCTCCTAAAAGTTGTAAATAACAGTTAAAATCGCCTGTGTAGATTACCGGTTATGGTATTTGAGATCGTACTGAGATCGTCTAATTCTTGTAAAGTAATATGCTGAGAGAGATTTTGTGAAGGAATATACACATGTACTAAACTAAAAATTTGATTATTAATTTTTAACTGAATTGGAATAACTTCAACTAGTTTAGAAGATAAGAGAAGTTAACTTTAATTTCTAAGAATAGAACGTCTTCGTGGATGAAGATAGCCGTATCTACATTCTCTGCATAAACTCTACTGTATATACGATCATATCCCCGTATTAACTATTTCACTGATTTAATATGAATTTCAGAAAGACAAATGACATCCGGTTGAATTTCCTTAATTAAATTGAGTAGATAAAAATTTTTGGGATAAACATATTCGATATTCCACTGTACAATTTTGCACATTACGTTCTTCTAGATCAGATAAGTAACAACCGGATTTTTTCTAGGTAAAGTTGTTTTCAAATGAATAAAGTTCTTTTTATATAGTTATTCCCATTGGAGTAATTTTGTAACTTTCTTTTTATGCTTTATTTATATCAGTCATAGATGAGTTGTAGTCGATGGAAGAGTGCGTTTGACCTATCAGGTGAAGTAATTCTATTAATATTTTTTTTTGATTTTGTACATTTTTAACGATTTTGTCATACAAAAATTGAGCATGTGCCGACAATGCATCCAAGCTAGTAGAAAAGTTCTGATTGAGTGGTGTGTGTGTGTAATTATTGGTTGGTTAGAAGGTGAAATATGTGTTGGACTCACAAACAAGCTTCTGTAAGTAAAAATAAATAAAAACAGAATAGGACGTGTTCGCAGGGTCGCAATTATATGAACTTAAACAAACCGTCTTGCGCTGCCAATAGACGTTGACACATAGCTGTATTGATCGTTCGCCAACCTAGTAGCTGTGTGGGTTCGGACGCTAACCCCATTTTGTATGTCGTACAATCATCCAGGAAGGAGTTTAGAGCCATCAAGCTCATAAAGTTGTGACTAAGGTCACATAGGATCCGATTTCAGCAGAACTTTCACACTAGCGAACACGGCCGAAAACGGTAGAACGAACAGCACAATGTAAATAAGTGTGTGGTCACATCTGGACACGACAGTGCAGCTCGATGACAATGTGACCAAACGCAGTTATTTGTATTGTGTTGTTTGTTCTAACGCTTTAGGCCGTGTTCGACAGTGGTAAAGTTCTGCCCAAACCGGATCCAGTGTGACCACAGGGTAAGTCAGCAAGACGAAGGTTCCGGGTTCGAATTCCGGCTGGGGCATGAATGTAAATTTTAACTACCATCGCATTCTTAATCGTGACGGGATGAAATCGAAGTTAGTAAAATGACCCATACAAAATAAAGTTTACAAAGTATGGATCGTTTGCCGTTTACGAGCGTATTCCTTCGAGCACGCAATCCACAGGTTTCCACATCCATTGGAAGAAAGATCTTACCCAACGGTCTCACTGGATCCGATTTCGTCCAAACTTTTATACTGGCGAACACAACAGAAAACGGTGGAACAAACAACACAATGTAATTAATTGTATGTGGTTATACTGTCACCGACTTCCACTGGCGTGTTCGGACGTGTTCAGATGTGACCATAGACCCTTATTTACACTGTGTTATTTCTTCTACAGCTTTCGGCCCTGTTCGCCACTGTATAAGTTCGTACGAATCTGGGTACAGAGTAACCACAGCACAGCTTTAAATTTATACCCTTACCTTGGTAGTTGTTTTGGGCTCCATCTGCCACCAATGCATGTAGCACCGGGAGGTCCATCAGTTAGCACATAACCACGTACACACTCGTAGATAATTTGTTTATTATTAGTTATTTTCCTTACGTAAGGTCGATAATCATATAGTCCCATGTTTCCTACGAGTAAAACTTTTCCATTTTCTATAGTCCCTGGGAATGGACAATAAACTGTAAAAGAGATAACTCAATGTTATTATATTAATGCTTGGAGTATTTGATGCATAGTTCATAAAATGGATGACTCAGTATATACAGAGTATGATTAAAAATGTGAATTTATGGTATGGCTATGTATTTCTTAACACATTCTCGAATGCATATACATATTTACAGCTAAAGTTTCCGTCGATGCATAGTTAAAAATATACAGCAATATTATATCGATGTAATGATAACAATAACTAACGTTCTGTTTCGTTCTTTTTTACTCAAAGTCTGATTGATTAATTTATAAAGCAAGTTGTGTTTATTCTTATTCAAACTCCACTACTTTCTGAGATCATTAGAATAAAGGTTACTTTAAATAAGATAAACACAAAAGAAGTAAGTTCAGATATATAGATTACCACGCAGCGAGATACTTGGGAAGATTTTAAACTATAAGCGGATGCACAACAACGCCGAATTCGTGACAAAGAAAACGATCACATTGTTTACTTCTTCAACTGACCGAAAGGGGAGCTCAGATACGCCTTTCTTACGTTTGACATATGTGTTGATATCCAACATTTTATATGATCACAAATTGACTGATATAAATATTAATATTAGTTTTACTGTTTTCCCATGAATCGCCGTGGCTCAGGCGGTAGCGCGTCTGACTACAAATCGGGAGACCCAGCTTTAAATCCCGATCAGGACCCTGGAGAATTTTCTCACAGTGTCCCCATGCCTGGCGCTCTGTGGTATACTCACCTCCTATCAAATTGAGTACCAGAGTGCCCTTGATACTCATGGGCACCATGGGAAGGCTAAGGCGGTCCAGCGTGGGACTGACCACCCCACCTACTTCATACCGTAGGTCTACAATATGTGGAGCGCTACCTCCACATCCCCATGCGCCCCTCACGGCGCGTGCGTATCGTACAGATATATTTTTTACTGTTATTTTGCTGGAACCCATCTTGCCGGTGATATATTGTTTACTGCATTTTTATAGTGATGACAGACCCTATTACTTTCTATTCTAATTACCCGAGAACTATAATAATTGACGAACTACTGCGTGTTTTAGTTGTATAAATCTGCATGCTATACTTTTCGAATAAATAGAGTGAACCAGCTAATAATATGCAGTGCCGCAGTAATGAACTCTTCCGATATGGTCTCCTGCAGAAAATTGTCATGATGCTGTCTTCTAGGCAACTAATGAACCTAAACTATACGTTGATTGACCTAATCTGTCCCGCAATTTCAAAATTTGAGTGGGCCGTGCGTTACGTGGAGCTGGGGTGGAAAGAGAACATGTTTGTACAAGCGGTAGTTAAATACTCGCTCCGAAATAGTTCCAGTTCGAACATTTCTGAATAACCTAACCGTCATCTTCCTTAAAGGAAACTAGAATAATTGTATTTTTTAATACTTCTTATATCTTTAAAAAAAGAAGAATAGAAACCCTATTTGGATGTAGTGTGTAGGCAGTGGTGGCGTAAAGCAAGCTGGTGCCCGGGACGAGTGAACTTGATTAAGACCCTTTTTCGAACACAATCGGGTGCGCAGACTGCTATGTTGGCCATAATATCCTATTTCCCCGTTATTCCCAACCCCATGGGAAACTGGGAGGGGGGCTCGCGAGGAGGCTCACTAGCCAAGACTGAGAACTTCTCGTTCACTCGCTATAAAATATGCATGATAATGAAGTTTGAGATTGTGGAGCGTCATATTTTTCAACCATACAATTAAAGCCAAGCTCAAAAGTAAGAGTCCTGAGATAGGATAGTTATTGCGTCACCGACCACCATCGAGATGCTCTACTGCTTGATCGCGGCGACCGGGACAAAAACCCGAAAAACACTGCAAAATTATACCTTTAATGACGTTCTTCATACCGTCTGAGCTCTAAGGAAATGTTCGTTGGATCTGACAGGGGCTTATAAAAGTTTTCTGCTTCACATTCACGTAGTATACGGAATATAGCATGTTTCATCTTGATGAAAGCGCTAAAACACAGCTGTTAAACAGGTTGGTTGTATTACAGGAGATTTCTTCATCAGTTCGACTATCGTGATGTAAATTAAATGGGTTAATTAGGTCTCACGCACGTACAAAACAAATGTCGCTGATGATATCAAGATTAGCTTGCTTGCTTTTGAAGCAAATGAAATGTAAGCATTGTATAAAAATAATTATCATTAGTATTAATAAAACGCAAGAAACGTACTTCAAAGGATGCTAAGACGAACGTAACCAATAATGTGGAATTAGTAAACTATGGAATGCGGAATAGATGTATGAAAAACACAGAGACTACAAAGACTCGTATCTTTCCAGGTGTTAATTTCCAAATGTTTCCTTGTCCATGAACCATTAAGAAATTGATACAAACATTTAATATACATTTTTATTTTTTAAACTCTAGGGCAAATTTGGAGGTATGAATATCTTTAAAATAGTTGGAGGTATGAATAGTTTGCAAATATTTTACTTTTGTAAAAAATGTATTGGAAAAGATAAAATTATATACATCTTTTTACTGTTAATTATGTTTCTCTCCTTATAGTCCGGTGGTTAAGAGCCAAAATTTTAGTGAACGCTGCATTTTATGATTAAAAGGTCCCAGTTTGCACACATCTTCCTTGACTCCCCGTGAATGATTTCCGAAGGGGGGGCAACGAAAATTTCGTGGCGGAGGGGGAGGGGAGGAGGTCAAAATGGTGGCCGCGGCCACTTTTTCAAACGGCTCTAGCTCCTCTATCCATTGTTCGATTTTAATTTTCATTTTTTTATTTGAAAGATCTTAGCTTGTACTAAAATTTATTACTCTTTCTTATTTTACGTAAATATAACGGTAACTCGTATAAACATAAAAATATAAAAAAAAAATCATATTTTTCTTCATTTCATTTTTAGTATAACATTTCGGGACCTCAAAATTCGCAATTTTGTCTCGAATAAAAGAGAAACAACATTTATTAAGATTTAATTTGATACCGTTAATAAATCAGGATGATGTTCCCGAAACATTTACTTTTAGCTGGATGTTCCCGTTTTTCTGTTAATTGTCTTGATTAGGCCTAAATAATGCATTTCGATGTCGTTGCTCGCATTCTAATGTGCAAACTCAATTATGAAATCTGTTATATTATTATTAGTTAACCTTGCAATCAATTTACTAACAATTATATCAAATTGCTAACAACAATGTGTGGAAGGAAGTGTGAAGGTATAAAAATATATGCTGAAACTTCGAATCGAAAGCAGCCAGTAGTTACAATTTCTCAGCTTCTAATTTTTAATGCAGTGAAGAGAGCAAGACGTAGCCAAACTTCAACAGGATCCTCACGACATAATCAAAATAGGGAAATGTCATTACCTACTTACGATGCCTTTAAGATACATGGCCAACCCACAAAACAAGACTTGGTGGATACGATGCATATTTTGGAACTCTTGATCTCGTATGTTCGCTTAAGAGTTTTATCTACTAATGTAGCCAATAAAGTTTGTCGATTGTACGAAAGAGAGAACATTGTCTGCCCCGCTTCACAGAAGTTCAATGTTTTTACTACCGCCTGTTGTGACAACATTGACCACAATCCAACCTCATCGACGCCAATCGATTCCTTCCATGGGATTTCATCCAGCTCATGAAGACGATGGAACTCCTCGCGTTCTTACAAATATTGATACTGCCAAAGACATACCAAAGCCGAGGAAAGTTCATTCTCTTCCCACGAAGTTCACGAACATTTCACCAAGTTTGCTAACTTTAAATGGAGTATCTTCTTTTGCAAGTGAGCAGCTTCTGATTCCTGCTATTTCAGAAGATGCACTTTCATTGGATATGCCTTGGGAAGATCAAGTCAAATCTGAATCTGGGGAGCATCTAAATTGGGCATCCTATCATGAATCATTTCAGCGGCTGCCAAATCGACCAACAACAAATATTGCAGTCTTACCATTGTTTGCAGAACCGTCTTATTCACCTGTTATGATGCTGCATTCGATGAGAACTGTGGAAGTTATTGTAAGACATCTGAATGAGAAACAAACACCAGTTCTTGTTCTCGACCAGGCATTCTATACTATATGTAAACAGATTCAGTACGCCCTTCCAAATAGTTCCCTAGGAGAAAAGAAGTTTCTACTGATGCTAGGTGGGCTGCACATTGAGCAAGCTGCCATATGAGGTTTAGTTCATCTTTTGGAAGACAGTGTGTAGGTGGAGATGTTGATCCAAGCAGAAATTGGAAGTAAAGGCAAAGCCGAATCCGCGCTTCGCGTTGTACATATCAAGAGGTCCCGTTACGCCCACGAAGTCACTGCTGCTGTTCTAACAGCTTTACAAAAGGAAGCATACATCGAAACTTCTGAAGGAGTGAACTCATCGGTTGACAAAATGTGGAAAGAACATCGCCGTGAAACACAGCCGCAGTTCTAATTCTGGGACACTATTTTGACACTGGAGTTGACTGTGCTCACATTTGTTAGAGCTATACGTGAAGCAAACTTTGATTTGTACGTGAAGTCTATTATGAACATAATTCCATGGTTCTTTGCATTGCACCACGTGCTCTATGCTCGGTGGCTTACAGCTCAGTTTTGTGACCTACTC
>JAGDQP010012430.1:0-50346 GCA_022664845.1 Lepisma saccharinum
AAGTTTTGGCTTATTTGGGGAAGGAGGGAACAAACAGAGCAACGAATTTAGGCTCATCGCTAGTGCTCCACCTCACAGAACCATACAATAATATCAAGAGAAATGTGATAACTTTTTACCGATTTACAATTGGGTAGAACATTATTGCGCAATGGGCTCACGTTAGTTGGAACGGTACGAAAGAACAAGCCTTTCATTCCTTCAGAATTCCAACCCAACAAAGCTAGTGAAGTTGAATCTTCTCTCTTTGGTTTTCAACAAAACTTTACCTTAGTTTCTTATGTTCCTTCTCGAGGTAAAGCAGTCATTCTCCTTAGCAGCATGCACCATTCCAAGGATATTGTGGTGGAGGAAGCAAAAAGCCAGAAATTATTCTGCACTACAATGAAACTAAGGGTGGAGTTGATAGTTTAGATCAAATGGTTCATACCTACTCATGTAAGAGGAAAACTAATCGCTAGCCAGTAGCTTTTTTCTTGAACATGTTAGATGTTTGTGGGGTTGCTGCGTATGTTGTCTGGCTCACAATGAATCCTGAGTGGAAGAAAAACAAAGGAAACACCAGACGAAGACAATTTCTGATTGACTTGGCGGAGAGTTTCATACAGCCCCATATACACAGACCATCGAAATTTGGACTTCACCGGGGGACGGCAACGTCAATGGAGAACACATTTCCGAAATTGCGTCAACAAGAATCGATTCCAGACGCTCATTCCTTACCAGCTGGTAGTACTGAAGAACCACCTAAGAAGAAAAGATGCTTTTTGTGCGACTCTAAAAAAGGAAAATGCAAAAACAAGTTTGTCACAAGTGCAAAAAAAGGTATGTTCAGAACACTCGGTATGCCAGAGATAATGTAATCAGTGTAGCAAAAAATAACTGTGGTGGTTCACATGTCAAGAAAAAAGGACTGCGACTGTATTTGTCTTCCTATAACTTTTGTTTGTTAGAAAACAACATACTGTACTATTCTTGAACGTAATTAGACTATATAAGTAAGCAAATTTATTTTGGTACATTAGAGGGTCGATTTCCTTGTATGCTTTTGAGTACGGAATATATATATATATATGAAATTGTAAGGTGAGTCCATCGGACTCACCTTAGGCTTATTCAGTTGCGAAAAAGCTTAGGCTTTCTAGGGTTAACTAAAATATAACAATATTTTATTCAACCGAAATGATTATAATATATACAAATTCAATTTGATTTAGCTTAAGGTTCAACCATAAATGTTGTACGCTACAAGGTATGCTAACTAAGTATATTGTTGATCTTATTATATTATTTCAGTCATTTGTTGTTTGCCCAGAGCTCTATTTGAACGATTTATTCATGCCACCTCTTATACGGTTTTCAGTCATTAGAACCATTTCATAATCGCTCAAGATTTGTAGATTGACGTTTGTTCAATTTTATAACTTTTGAATCCAGGCTAGTCTTGCATTTCTGTAATATGAAGCAGTGTGCAATATATACGTTCTTATACAAGTTTATTTAGTTTTCGAATATAGCTGCTCAAAACAGCACATCAGTTTCCAAATTTGGAAGAATGTGCTTCAACATACTTAGAGTGTTTTAACCGGCGTCGGGAAGTGGCGCCCCCATCGCCCAGTCAGTTTTATCGGTTGCAATCAGCCCCGGCAGCTGCCAACATCGTTGCTGCCTACAGGAAGTCCAACAGCAGGGCCAGAGTGCTTCTCATTTGAGAATTTTTACTTCCAACTTGCGTAGGGGATTGGCGTCCTCATCGCAGGTCTACGGACCGCAAAGTGATGCATCGTCACATAGCCCGAGCAGCAGACCATCGCTTCTCGTATACGGTGTAGGGCATTGGCGACCCCATCGTCCAGTCAGCTCATGCTGGTTGCAATCAGCCACAAATGGCGTAGGGAATTTTCGACCCCATCGTCCAGCTGGCTTTTGCTGGCTGCAATCAGCCCTCGCAGCTAAAAATGTACGCTATTGAAAGGAGGACCAGCAGAAAGGAGTTTCATTTACGTTCATCTCATTTTCATACACAGATGATCATTCATCTCCTCTTGTGTTCTGAGTTGCACCTCCGTGCAATGACAAAGGATGTGACAGGATGTACTTGCATTGACGATGGAACCTGGGCCCAGGGAAAAGGGGCCTGAACCATTGTATAGCGCCTAGTTCTTAACAGCAGATTGTGGATGGTCTAGCCCGTTGAGACTGGGAAGTGCGCCATTGGGGAGCTCTTCGGACCTTTGGTCTTGCCAACACTCTGGGGGAGTGAGTGTCCCAAGTATCCATCAGTCGGGAGTGCAAGTGATTTCGACGCCAAGGTATTGGACTTTGTCTCGATTTTGGTAATGGCCGTTTGGTACAGCGCATAAAGTAGTAGCACTTAATGAATACTAAAGATTGCCTAAGTTCATTAACGAAAATTTTCAAGTTACTTTGGAAACTAGGTACAAATTTGTAATTTTACTTGTCGTGGCATTGCCAATAATAAATGAATCTTAACAGATCATAAATCTGAATAAGACCAAGCCAAGAGAATGGGGAGAAGAAAGGTTTTATAACGTTGAAATTTGCTATGCCACTTCGCTACAAACTTATTAACCATGTCGTTATTTAGCTGGTATCCTGGAAAACTGATTGTCAGGGACTTGTCATGAAGAATCAACCTTGTAATAATGAAATAACTTATTGAATCATGATCAACAAGTGTCCTGACATTGAAAGACGGATGTTAGACTGGTTCGTTATCATTAGAGGATTTGTATCTTTGCTACTCTGAGAATCAAGGTCTTAGTCGAGGTCTAAGTAAAGTCGATTCACGATAATTAATATTATGTACTGGCACTGAATAATTCACAGGCTTAAACTTGCTTTTGTTGCTGTTGATCGGATTGAATAATTGGGAAAATATTCGCTATTTTCCTAAGAGCATGTGTTAATCGCTCATCGCACAACGAACACGTGTGGTTATGTGTAATGTATAATTCTCATGAAAACCTATGATATCTCGTTTTTAATGTCAACACAAATAGTATTGTATTTGGTTCTGAAAGGAGAGAAATTGATTACAAATATATATTATATTATTGACGTTGCTAACCAGTGATCAAATTTTCTGCATATACACCTCGGATGAATTTGGTTTATTTCTATAGAGATATTACTATACAACTTAACAAAAAAAATTCTAAAGAAATATTATACTTATTCTCTAGATTTGCAATTGCTTCTACCGGTCTATGGCATTTTACTTGGTTTGAGAAAATAACATTATTTTGTGCGTTGAATGAACAATACAATTGTATTTTTAAAGTATAACGTAAGAAATAGAAAAATCAAGAAACCCTAAAACATTACAAATAAACAGTAAAATAAATGCATAACATCTGGAAAAACAAAATGAAATTCGAATTAAATACAACACTGGAATAAGAAACAGTTCTGAAAATATGGCATCAGCATTGTACAATAATAAAATAACATGAACAAGTAAATATATTTAAAAAAAAAAACAATCTTGTTTCATATTTTTTCTGTTTTTGTTTTGTTTTCTCGTTTTCTTTGGTAAGTTCATTGTCTCTTCTTGTTTGTTTATATTTGTTGAGTAATTGAAAAACATGTCTTGAAAGTATAGGATAAAACGACAAAGAAATTCATAACATTGCACTGGATGCATAAATAAAAACTAAATAAATGAATTAACACTATATTTCATTGATCGCGCTGTTTTTATATCAATATTGTTATTGGTAATACAAAATACAATAATTATATGAATTAATGTAGAATTGATGTCGTTAAAAAGAAATATCTGTTTACGACCGAAGAGTTTACAATATTTAACTGAAGTATGTTAACTGAACTGGGAAACATCTCGTGCACAGCGGATAAAGATTCGTGGTCAAACACTGATTGTAGTTGACGTGTAAGCTAGAAAATATTGTCTATAAACCGGCGTTGTTGATATCGGAAATCCTTGGTTAAGTAATGTACGTAGACATGCCAAACCTGTGTAGAAGTTTATGGAATGCGGATGGATCACAACAATTACAAAATTTTCGAACTCAGTTCGAGATGTGCAACGCGTGGGAAGATATGTTCTTTTCTGCTGCTTAAGTCTCAGGCAGCTTACAATCCGTTATGGAGTAGCGATGTTTAGCCCAGATAATACTACTTAACGATCCAATAAGATGATGTGGACGTCTGTATAAAAGTCTACGTGGTTAAAGGGTTGACCAATTATGCACCCTTGGAACGACTTTTCCTAGAGAATTATAAGTTTAAGCTTAACTGCATGAACGGAACTGTGCCAGTCAGAGATTGAAGGCTGCAAGCTACAGTACGCGTGAGGAGTAGACCTAAGAAATTTGACAAATGTATATACACTGAAGAAAAAAAGTGTAAGCAGTGAATCAAGACTGGAGAAAGAGGCAGAGGAACGACGGTGGCTAATGCAAGAAAAACGAAAAAAACAAAAAACAAAAAAGGTAGTTGATTTATTAAACCCCGCTGAGGGAAAATGTGCGGACGACATTCTTAACATTAGTGTAAGTCGTGGAAACCTAGTATATTAGCATATAGAATGTGGGTCGATAACAAAATTGATTAATTCTCAATTATGTATATGGGACAGAGTACATGATGTTAGTGCGAATCAGGTGGGATCACTCTACATGCGTGAGCCTGTTTGGCAGCAATATACACAAGGAGCTATTTTGTGCCCGCCTCCTTACCAAAAAGCAGCGATGGGGGAACGTATTATTGCCAGTCCACCTCGAGTCGTTGTATACATTGGATGAACTCTTGCAGTTGACGCTGCGCACTAGTTTGTTATGGATTGTTCGATATTTTTTGGGGTATTTTTTGAAACTAAGCGATATTAAAATAATTGTTGTATCCGAACATGTTAGCATTGTTTTAACCAGATAAATAATATACCTGAGTTGTTTAGAAGTGTTATGAACGTAAAAGTATATTTATAATGGTAATTAGATGGTGTAAAATGTATAGAACAGCAGTGGTTGAAACTTCAGAATTTAGAATTTGGATGCGTATTTAAACTGATCCCCATCATCCAATAAAATACTTGTGTTGGTACTTTAAAGCCGTGTGTATTCAGTTATTATTTGGTCGAGGAAATTGCCATCCCCCACACAAGCTTGGCGGAGATTGACATATCTCCCAACTGATAGATACTTTGTAGAGTAACCTCCCAGTCCCAAAATGTTTGGCCAAGATTACTTTTCCAACAATCTGCCGCAAAGTCGTAACACTTGATGGAAATAACGCACTCTGCTTCACGTAAATGAAGGAGGTTTTAACAATCACCCAACGGATGGGAATTGGAGGAGATATTCTGTTTACATCTGATATAACTGAAGTTCTCAAGTTTGAATCCTGCAGTGGCGCAAACTTACTAGCAAGTTTTTACGAAGGGTTGCGGCTTCGAAGTAGATACAGTATTAGATTACTACACATGTACGGTCAATCTCAAAGTAAAGTACCCGAAGTGAGGACTTGGGTTGCTCACCAAGTGATACCTTAAATTGAAGTTAGTGACGAGTACATTACACCTGTGAAATCCTAGCTGCAGAGCTCCAGAAATAACAAGGTTATGGCGGGTCAAATTTAAAAGAGAAAGCGAATTCTATTGAAACAAGTCACAACGAAAGCCAGAACAAAAGGCAGAAGGACATGGTTCTGAATTGAAATGCGATTCATGTGAAGGAAAGAGGCATGCACAAAGTACTACACATTGATACAATCAATATGTATGTCATCAATGAAGGCGTGTGATGAGCAGATACTTTGCTCACAATGAGCACACTTGAGAAAAGAGATGTTCTCACATGAGGTCTTGTAACACTCGTCACGTATCAAATCGTCACGTATTAGAATCAAAAGAACAATCCAATGGAGAAATCCAGGGCTCGGGCTCCTCATCCAAGTAGCCGCTTTTGTAAAACGCAAACCTTATCATGTTGCGAAATCGTGAGGTGCTGAATTGGAAGAGAGTGAAGGACTGCATTTGTAAAATGTTACCCTGATGCCAGAGATTAATTTCCGAGGAAGCGATAGCTGTGTCAATAATGAACCTGACAAAATGATTTATGTGGCCGAAAGAAGTAAACATCAAGTGGTTGGATGAAACAAGTGCAACCACCAGGGATTAAAAGTTTGGACAGTGTTATATGATTAGGGCATAATTCATTTGATACTTTATCATCCTTATTTGCACTCCATGAATCCCGCCAAAACAAGACTTTATCACAATCGGCAGGTAGGCTATTCCAGAATACAGAATAAAACTCTTTTAAATCACTTTTGTTCATGTTTGCAGTCTTTCCTGGATAGGACATTATGTTATCGGGATCTTTTTGCTTATTTCCTGGAAATTGACCGGTGGATTCGGATAAAAGAACGTACATCGGACGCAATATTTCACCATCCATGGAAATAACCGGCATGATCATATATGAATGAGTAGTAGCACTGACTGATCCTAATGCACCTCCAACAACCACCGTACCTTTAGTCCTATGAGTCCTTGTCAAATCGACTTTGATCAGCATTTAATACTTGACGCTGAATCAGGTCTTGTAGTAACATAAGTTCTTTCATGGACGCAATAAATGTCGTAGATAAGTGATGTAATTCAGCCTCTTTTGATTTCCACGTTTTGCTAACCCTATGCGTGATCGAACGACTGACGATATTGTTTATATTTTTAAAATTAGACAGCCAGTGACGAGATGCCTTGAATTGTAGAGTATTATCCGGATCTAGCTCTTTACTTATCTGAAGAGCCCAAAAGCGAAGAGTCCTGTCGTGTATAATTGCACATCTCTCGACCATTTCTTTGAATTTATCGTTAACTGCTGCATTAAGTTTCTTATAACTGGGTTTTTGTCTTTTTTTCATATCCAAAGAGGATGTTTTTCGATTGAATTAATCTATACTGTGACTTGACAGATGAAAAATTCCTTCGTTTCTTTTCCGGGTTCTCATTGTGTGTCCAAAAGAATGTAAGCTGCTTCTTTATATTCATCGTCCAAGGTTTTGTTTTTTTTTTTTTTGTTTTTTTGCGAAGGCTGATATTCTTCACCTGAAGAAGCTACAGGTGTCGGAGACTCTTGATGTTTCTGAGAACCTTGCGATCTACTTGGCATTTCCTCATCAAAGACGTCATCACCGTAGTCTCCATCATCGCTTTCATCACTGTCACCAGCAAATCCAGGAGTTCTAACTACTTCTATGATTTTCATCTTGTCCTCAAGCATCTCCACTATTTGTTCGTACAATGAATCTTCATACGTATTCATTCTCCTATTAACAAATCCATATTTCTCATACACAGCATGAACGATAGCACCTGCTTCCATTTTCTGGAACGAAAAGAAAAAAGCAGGAGCAAACATGCACAAGGACATCCATACACGAATAAAATAAAGCGGGATATCAGGCAGAGAGAGGGATATCATTCTATACATTACATTAATTTGGAGCAGCTTACGACGTATTACCATCGGGATAATCAGCAAAACATGAACATCACAAGCAGCTAAATTCGCTTTCTATTTGATCTTTGACCGCCATAACCTTTTTATTACTGGAGCTTTGCAACTAGGATTTCACAGGTGTACTATACTCGTCACTAGCTTCAATTTAAGGTATCACCTGATGAGCAACTCGAGTCCTCACTTCGGGTACTTTACTTGTCAGTGCCGTGACAACCCTTAATGTTTAAGTATTTTGTCATTGGCGTATCAAATATTTTTCCTTTCTGATTTTGTTCCTCTTGTTTATCTTTTTTTGCTCTTTTGACGTGATACGCGACACAAATGCATTTGAAAAATATTGAAAGCCGTGACTAAAGAAAACTATGTTTTATATACTTTCAAAAGTAGATGTGAGAGGAGTTTTCTTAGATATTTTTTAAGGGAGGGAAAATAGAGCAATTAATAAATCAATCGAAGAATAGAAGAGCATTCGAGTCGAACTTTATTCTAATTACGCTGTGGCGCATTTTAACCTAGTTCCATGTGAAATGTTTTAACTTAGTATATCCTCCAAAAGGGGTTTGTTTTCTTTGAAAATATGCATTAATATAAAAATAATCTACATATTTAGGAAACGAATCATATTAGTATATCATATATAGCGCAATGCTGCTCTTTATAACTCTTGAAAAACAATATTTAAATTGATGTACTACGTTTAATCTCCTCTGTATTCACGCATCTAATTAAAGATGATCATTCAAATAATAAACGTGATGAGAGTTGAGGTGACATACATTGTGCAGCGTCGTAGATGGTAGCAGAAATTACAAAAAACAAATATCATTTATTGTTTACGTAATCTTGACAAGTGTGTTATCTATTGACTCTGAATAAAAGTGTTTCATTTAGACTAAACCAGTTTTGTAGAAGTACTTTAACGACGTTAAGACACATTTTAAAATGAACAAATTTGCAATCTAAACTTTTTGTTCTTTTTCTCATTCCTTAGATTTGTCACGATGTGCATGTATGTTACATTTGTGTAATCTGAGTCCCCTAAGCTATCTAACAATGTGTAAATAATGAAATAGTACAACTAGAATGGTACACTCGTCAGCACAAGTAAAAGTCTTTCTCAGTCTTCAAATCACAATCACAAAGTGGTTTGTAATTACAATGTGTAATCCTATTTTTATTTCACATTGTGATTTATTTGTATCCTTGATAGTTGTATGTTAAACTTCGGTGTTCCATTTTCTACAACGATAACCACGACTGTTTCTAATTTACTGTACTTTTTAAATGTATATCATTTTCTTCTATACAATCTGAATTGTTCTTACTTTCTTCCAAAATTTGGATGTGATGGGCACAGATGTTACGGGCTGGAATATGTTTTAACTAGCTTCCCAATTATCTACTTACCTGTGCCTCTGATAACTAGGAGGTGCACAAGGACCGCGATGATGTTTAACCTCCTGGGCGGAAATAGATTGTTAATCCCTGTCCCACGATGACACACTGTTTCGGAAAAGTAAGATTTATTTTAACTGGTTTGAATACGATTATCCAAATTTTAAACTACCTTGCAACTTGAAGAAAATATTTAGAAACTATTTCCGTATAGCCTAATCACTATGTTAGTGTTACTTATATATATTGAAGGTCACTATCAAGTCATACTTGATAGATTGGCTCTGCAATAGCAGTGCCATACTTTGGAATGCTGTAAAGTACCAGTGGTGGCCAGGGACGGATTAACGCACAGGCACAGTAGGCACGTGCCTAGGGCGTCAGCACTGAAGGGGCGCCCAAGAAAAATAGGTTAAAAAAATCAGTTATCGAGAGATGATCGATCTTTGTTTACAAGAATAACCTGATAGGTTTATTTTATGATTTTAGGATGAGGCACTAATCTAATATTGCACTTGCACTTTATTCTTTCAAATCTGTGAAATTTGGATGCAAGAAGCGCCCCGATTTCATCTCCTAAAGCACCCTCTTGCGTATGCACATCATTTCCGCTTCCGCTCTATTCTTTAGCAGATTAAAAAATAAACTAAACAGGGGGCGCGCTGTCGACTTCGAATGTTCAATGGAAAAGGGAGGCACCGCTGGCCACGCCGTAAGTTTAACCGACACGTGACCTTTCTTGCCTAACCCTGACTGATACGCTGTCATTGTTTACAAGTTGATTTGCCATCTATTTGCGTCTCAGTGTCTGTGAGCGAATGGTGAAGTGAACCTTGAAGTGGATAGTGTTAACTTTCTGTTTGTGATCATTTTATTAATAGTTTTATTTTATTTTATGGTGGCCACGATTAGTAGATTCGTTTCGTGATATAATAATGAGTGTTAATAAAAAAGCAAGTAGGGAGAGGTTCTTAAACGGGCAGCTGAAAAACAGCTTGAGGATGAAAATCTACTTAAAAAAGTTCCCAAGTTGAGTATTTTTTTATTGTTTGTCAACCTACACAATCTGGAACAGGAACACAGAAAAGTTTTGATATTGAGACCCTTGGTCAACCACCAGTGTCTGATATAGACAGTCAAGAGGGGACTTAAGACATTGATTCGGACACATGAGAAGCCCAACAGTGAAGGTGACACATCACAAAACAAAGATCAAAGCCAAGACGATTTGGTGCTAATGGACCAAGCTACACGAAACAGTCAAGATGAACTGCTGGTAAGAAAAATAATTCATTCTATTAATTATATGATAGCACGTAAGGAATAAATTTAGAGGCTGAGGCTGCTACAGTGTAATTAGTGCCGGAAATTCACTGACTTTTTAATTATTTTTTTTTTTACTTGGGGAACCCAGAGAATGTTTATCTCCGCGCATTGCGGGGAAAAATGCGTAAGGTGTATGCATATTTTCCATGTATAACTATGGATTGCAATAATAATAATCGAAAACTCCAACCACTGTAAAGTGAGGAAATAAAAATCTTTTTCAGCGGAGGATGCGGAGAGGGGAGGAATTCGAACTCTCCACTGCTACGCGTGAAGGCGATTTGCAGTTGATTTCCATTGTTGACAACATCGATAACAGCCTTTGTTGACTATTTTTCCGCAAAAATTTCTTGCGATCCAGACTGCACAATGAAAAACTTTCAGCTCTTAGTAAGATGTGTATAGAAAGCGAACTATTAAGGAAGATAGATTTTGAACCAGTTGTTAGTTTATTTGCAAACGCTAAAGCCAGAAAGAAGTATTTACTGCGTAATGATATCTTACTACTTCAAATAGCTGTTGTTATAAATGTTTGTTTTGTGTCGTGTAATAAACGGAGTTTTTTATATACCAGTATTTATACATTTTAAAGGTAGGTTTTGCAGGGTTGCAGGTGTGCTTCTCTTTCATGAGAAATTCATAGGTTTATGTTGGAGGGGGCTTACTTCACAGCGCGTATGGGCGCCTGAACCCTTAATCCGTCACTGGTGATGGCACTCAATTTCTGGAATGCTGAAAAGGAGCTGTTGCGTTTCTTGTATAACATTCGATTTTACTTCCGTGGCAAAATGTATCCCTTTGAGCTTATTTTTTTATTGCGTAATAATGCAAAATTCAGATAGCGAAGATATGATTGTTGCGGAATGACAGGATTGTTTTTCTGACTAAATATATTCACAACGGGGCAATGTTACTGGGAGCTAAGTGATAACTCACAAGGAGAACCGTTTACGTCATCGTATCGTTGAAGGTGAAAACTAACACCGAAGTAGACAGGCATTGTACCATCCTATGAGTAAGTAGATGTCGTTCGCGAGCTTTTGGACTGACCGTTCTTTACATATACCATTGTATAAATATATACCAAACTATAAACATATAATTTAATCGTACTTATTTTATCAATTTAATAGTGTTTTTATTACTTTCAGATGAGAAGGAGACTCGCCGTGGAGCTAAACGCATATTGAATAAAATATTCTATAAAATATTTGTGAAAACCTTTGCGGAGGCATTGAAAAGGGGTAAGAACCGAAGAAGAATATATTCTTTGTATATACGAACACTACAATGCTTTAGTCTTTAAAAGATTAGTGCTAAAATTTTAAAGTCATGTTCATATTTCTAGTATTTTCCATCATATATATATATACGCAAGTTATTCAATATATCTGATTTAGTTTCATTTGAAAATTAGCGCTGACAAACAAAATAATAATGTTCCGAAATATTTATTCACGTGCATGCACAATAACATTTATTTGCACATCATCAGTTCCATAATATTCAAAATATTGCTTTGACAAGCACACAAACACAGACAAGCATTGCTAGTTAGCAATTGGTGTGTATCAATTATGACGGGAACTTGTTCAACTTTCTCCTTTTATAAATATTATGCACTCTAGAAATGTCGGGGGATGTCAGGGATAATGTCGTTACTGTCAATATTCTTAAAATATTTTTTTCTTGTTGTGACAAAATAAATTTTCATATTTAGGACATGTTAAATTTCAGCAATGTGAATAAATATTGTTTAAGTGTTGTTAATTGATAGTGCTAAATTTCTAACATTGAAGCCCACTTTTAACAATACTCACTATCAGGACGGAACTAACTATAAATTATTGTTGATTTAATCATATTCAAACATTAATTTCTATCACATGTTTACACGTTTACAGGATGAAAAAGTACTATTAGGTTGCCAAATTTATATCAATCACAAGATTTAAAATACAAAGTAACTGCAAAAACATAAAGTTTGACTTTATGATGAGTTCCTGATTATAATTTTGTTGATGATTATGATCAATATAATAGCAAATAATAATGAAAAATGCGAAGATATTTACGCATGTTTATATTACTATACGTAAATGATTATTTTGTGTTTGTATGGGTTGTCAACAGATAGCAGAACTGTTTTTTTAAATTTTTAGACCCTGGAGGTTTAATGCTTTTGTACAATCGGGTTATACTTTGTCGAATTAAATGTTAGAATAATATTTATATACTGGCATTTGTTTAATGAAATTGCTTAAACGAGTTTTTGAAAGAGTGGCATTTGCATATATATCCTTGCATATTAAGGTGGTCCAAAATATTCCTTTTTGTTTTACAACCTGGGTACCTAAGTGTTTTACATTCATGCATAGTAACTTTAGGGGAAAATCAAATTTCTACCTCAGCGGGAAGATGATGCTCAGCGACCCCACAAAAGTTCACATTTGCCCCATTATTTTGCATTGTTATCTATAGAGAATCCTTTAATACATCGTATACGTTAGATATTCTTTATTTATTCTGTTACAAGGTAACGCATACAATTTGTGAGGCATTGTTAAGAGTAGAGTTTTTACTCAGGGTTCAATATTTACGTGCTTTATATTATAATGAATTATTAAATGGAATACTGGAGTGTGTATTGCTGTTATTTACGTTGCTTTACTTATTTGTTGATTAAAATAGGGAAGACTGCTTGTTAAATGCTAATTAATCGTTTGTATAGTAAACTAGCAGATAATTGAAATTGAAATTGTAGTTGCGATTTTATGAAAACATGGCATTACCTTATGCTTAGAAGAGCAGGTGAATTCGAGCCTGCGTTCTAAGCTTTAGGTTGAGTTTAGTTGTTGGTGTGGCCGATGAAGAGCACGCGAGTTCGTGAAGAAAATGAATGGAGAATCACATGTTCGTTTTCGTATATTTTAATAACTTGAAAACGTCGTAAAATGTGTGAAGAAAAACTAAGAAGCCAGTATTGTTGCTAGAGATTGGGGAAGCAAATAGGAACCTGAGACCTAGGCAAAAAACGTTTCTTGCGAAGGGTGTGCGTAGTTTACTGTTTATGTAACTGTGGATGTGTTAATTTTATATTAGTAAGCTAAATTGAATCGAGTTCGGGACAATCCCTTCAAAATCAACATAGATTTTGAAGGGATTTTAATGGTGATTCGTTCAGAGATGGTCACAAAATGGCACCAACTCGCTCAAACAACAGCTTGTACGTAATTGGCGTCCGTGACCTTCAGCCGCTGTTAAAGTTAAAACAGATCTCAAGTAAGAAACTTGCCTTACAACTATTCCATATCACTTAAAGGTGTATAACAATAATTCAGTGCTAAATGCGAGTCACACGACGACCGAGGAATTCCTTATGTTTGGCCTGCAATTCCTACAACTCTGAAGAAAAATGTATTTGTAAAGTTAGGATACATCCTTTGTTATTGGCTATAACGAATAAACATAAGGGTGCACTTTCGCCAAGCGCAGAACTAAGTTGGAATTTGTAAAGTTATTGGAACCACTTTTGATATCGTCCACGCCGATACCTTGACGGTTATGAAAATAAGGGAAGATTGAGATTTTCTCCTAGTCCAACAGGAGAATAGAAAAATTGTGTCTGGCGGCAGGAGACAATGCACTTGCGCAGAGGCAGCAGCGAGCCTTTGATCGACGAAACAAGGAAGAAGAACGCAGGCAAAGAGCATTTTTTTAAAATCAGCAGCAGCTACCAATGGTTGTTTACAGATGAAGAAAAATCTCTGAAATCTCTTCCAGTTCGGATTAACAATATGGAAAAGCCGGATTCCTAGAATGGAATGTCAGAAACTAGCGGATAAGGTCACAATATACCAGCTCTTCACCCAGCTATTAACAGAGCCTTTGGATCGAAACAGAACCACTGATCGACAGGTAGTCCGGCTAATGGTCCCGATAGCAGCAGCTCTGCCCCGTTCACGAAACCCCAGATCACTTCCACGTTCACGAAACTCAGTCCGCAGGAATAGAAAATCCAGAAAAAAAGGAGTGTGGATTCCCTGAAGAGAGAATGTACTCTGGGATATCCTCTCGTGATTCACTGATATGGGAAAATCCTACCTGAAATTTCCCTTGGGGGAAAAGTAATATAACAGTATTTATTTCTGGCTATGATCGCAAGAAAATCTTGTTGCGGCAAAATTGTATTAAGGGACTGCTTAGAATCATACCAAGATCGTTCATGACCTCATCACTCAATTGAACTAAAGCAAAAAGGTGCAGGCCACGATTTACTACGCCACGCCTGTGCACACATACATGTCAGTGGAGTGTTCGTTCTTCGTGACCATAGGATTGGTCTAGAGCTTCTGTAGGTAGCATGTCATCACTACGAGATGGAATTAATCTTGGCGAAAGTCTTCACTCTGTGCTGTGGTTGTTGGAGTTAACCTGACATTAATATGTTTAAGAGATTAAAGGCGGTTTGAAATTGGGTTCAGAGAGAAAATTCCCGGCCATTGGAAATCAAGAAGGGAAATGTAATATGCATAGTCTCTACTGTAGCTTTTCTGAAGTAAACTATCGAAAGTGAATTGATACCCAAAGACGATTATCAAGCCTTCAGGGAGCTGACGAAGCTTGTTCTACGGTTTCCCACTAATCAGATTCATGAGAGAGCTCCAGGGCCAGCTTACCACTTTAAGTGAATAGCAATGTTAATCGACGTGTCTAAAATATTTTCGAGGTCACCGTAATGCCTTTAAACTACGAAAGAAGGAGAAAAGGCAACTGGAGCGTTGCGTGCTGTTTGGAGTTCTTCTCTACAGCAAAGTATGGATAGAAGCTCCATAAGCAACTGAAGCTCCTGGCGGAGATCTAACCTTCTGGATTCAGTTTAAAAAATCAAGATATTGGTTATGAATTCAGCATCACGGCAAGAACATTTTTTGAACGCCATTTATGGTACATTTCCGATGTATTGGTAGGCATTGCCCTGTTCTCAGACAAAGTTAGAGCTGAAGCGAAAAGCAAAATTGTACAAAGAAAGGCATCTAAGCCCAGAGAGACGAACAAGAGAGGTGCGGTGTCTTGCTCAAGGAATGGACAAGACTCTTAGGTTTTGCAACCACCGAACAGGAAAGCTTCTTTCCAGTTTACAAACTAGAGATGAATCTCTAAACTTACCGCACGGTAAATGCAAGAGAAAACAAGATTATATATTAGGGAGAGAGAGAGTGAAACAACTTCGAGTAGTGAATGTCACCGCAGAAAGAGGGGTCAAGATTTTCAAGAAGTTTAATAATCTCTTAAGAAATGACAACAAAGTTAAGCAGTTATTGAAGTAAATCGGAAAGCAGTTCCGCACAGAAAATTAAAATGTCCGCCATATTTGCCTTTTAATTCTAGTGAATTGGGTACTGAGGAACTGTTAAGCATTCACTGTTTTATCAGAATATGATAGATAAAAATAATTTGGTTCAGTTTTCTTTGAAAGGTGATTGCTTTGTACATGTATTTTTATGTTTACAATTTTAACTGAGTTTATTCCATCGTCTTAGACTTGCTGTAAACCACCAGGGTGGACGTCACTTGCATTTACTATACTTGCCGTGCTACGTATGCATTATTCACATATAGTGTGTACAATGTGCAAATGGAGTTGTAATTTTGTAAGTGGATGTTTTTTGTAATTTATCTCGTTTCTAAAAATAATATTAATAGCGTGCGAATAACTATATTTTTACAATCACATTTTCTATTGAGCTTTAACAATGTTTTTTTTAACGAAGGAGGTAGTTGAGCACATTCTTCCAGTGGGAATAGAAATCTGATATTTTACCATAGTATTACTAACAATAGAAGTACAGCATTAATGTACAAATGTAACTCCGGCACACATTCAATTTTCGGCCATATTACTGGACCATGTCATTGCGCATGTTATTGCTAATTTTAGGTACCACGAACCACATAACTTCCCGGTCACTTACATTATGTTCATATTCAAGTTCCTCAGCAGCCGCCTAGCGCGTATCACCACCAACAACATATTGCTCGTCCTATCATCCTCTATTGTGGAATTCCATAAACTTCATCCCTATCACCTATGTTATACCTTCTCTTTGTAGCTGATATTTCTAGAATACATTCCAATACGGAGACGACAAAGTCTTTCTAACCCTTAGCAACTATATACAGCATACCATTTGCATTCCAACGAAGCCATTAATAGTTTTACATCCTGGCGCAATAATTGGGAACTCAACATCAATTATGATAAGATACATGTCATCGATTACATTCCACAAAGCGACAGTCCCAAGTCCGACGAAATCTCCTACTTCTCAACATTCAGGTAATGCATGAACATATTCGTCCCTCGCATCAAGTCTTATACATTGTCAATTTCCAAAAATAAATCACTTAAGCTATCAACCGACTAAATATGCTAAAATTCATCTTTGGAGCAAGCTGGAGACTGAATTTATAAACTTTCTTAAATGCATACAAAGTTGCCTTAGACTTGCGTTAACTTATGGTTTCACTACAAGGATATCAGGTACCTTAAAATCTATCAAACCTTCAAATCCTCGAACGCCATGCTCTCCGAGTTGGCTATCCTATCAAAATAACCAGTGCGACAACAAACTTCACATCACCTCCCAAACCTGCTACTCCACCTAGAATCATTACGTTTCATATGCATTTGCCAACGATATGAAAACAATCAACATTATTCAGAACCAGGAAACATATCCAACACGTTCTAATACATACACTGTTCATTCTCACTCCTATTGAGGGTACTTTACTAGATATTACCACCAGATCATCAAGATTACATTTGAATCTCAATCAGATCATTACCAGACACCAGTAACCACCTAGCAGCATAATTCATTGCACAGTAATCAGCAATGTACTAACTAGGCGTCACTTGTCTCCATTAATAATTAGAGAAGCCCCTGAACAAGAATATCCGGGTTACATGCGTAGGACCAACACGGTGTTTGACCAACACGGCATTGAACTAACACGGCGTTTGACCAACACGGCTTTGGGCCAACACAGTGTTTGACCAACACGGCATTTGATCAACACGGCGTTGAACCAGCACGGCGTTTGACCAACACGGCATTGGACCAACAAAAATTGACAACGTCCTAAATATATAAAACCTAAAATTATAATAAAAACAATCTTAAATTATTTTGTACCCCAGGGCAAAATCCTGTGTTGGTAGAGCGATGTATTGGTTCAACGCCGTGTTGGACCAACACCGGAGCTACGAAGTGTAGTACCGGCGTTGGATCAACACGGCGTTCGACCAACACAGGATTTTCCCCGGGGGTGTTGGTCGTACGAAGTGTTGGCCCAACGCCGCACCCAAGAATATCCAACTGCATTCCTCTTTACTGTTTTCAAAGAAGTGTGATGTATATCTGCACCTCACCTTCATTTCTCAGTATCATGATTTATATTTAACCTATGATTTGAAGCTCATAATTGTCTGTTTCATTAGTGGATGAATAAATAAAAAAAACGTTGAAGATGAAAGTAATATCCCATAGCCCAGCTTTACTCTACACAATCGCATAATCTTACACTCTCCTTCCTAAATGGAATGTGTAGCCTCGCGACGGTACTAGCAACGGCTAGCAAATAATATTCGATCAATACTTTGCTCTTTTAGGAGCTGAACATTCTAGTTCTAAAACACCCACGAAACGGGGACTTTCGTTTTTCAATGCCAATTGTTTTTATTGATACAGATAGCATTATCTGTAGAAAGTGGTATTACTACAAATACAACATTATGTAAAACGTTCAATACCAATATATGAAGTGACCACATTTCGGGTAGATATATTGTAAATTAAACAATGCTGAAGATAGATTATTCAACAAAGTATTGTTAGTTATTGTATGGTAAGCGGTTGAGAACAAAAAAATATGTGTTATATAATTAAAAGGAAACGCTTAACAATACATGTTCTGTAAACGCTACCACAAAATCTTGATTCCAAAATAACAACATTTTATTGTCAGGTTTACGATAATAAACTTTTGTAATAACTTGATTTACAACAGAAAATGATAGAATGAATTGTATGGGTGATATAAGGACTTTGGATTACGCGCGTTAGGAATGGCATGATTTAAGAATCAGGATGATGGGTGAAACACATTGTTTGGTATTATGGACTCGAACGAACCTATTAAAAATCCTAGAATTTACCCTCCGAATGCAATTTTATTATTTTTTTTTTACTCCCAAGACCCAGTTTCTGCAATATACCTATTGAAAATTATTGTTATTTCAGAACATATAAATTAATGTTGCCGTTGGCAGCAGACAATATTGTATCAAACTAATTTCCTTAAAGGGCAATAAAGAAAATAAGAACACCAGCTAATGACACCTTTACTTATAAAAGGAACCATGAGTGTTGATTTATTTTGCTGAAGGTAAACTGTGGTTTGTAAAACGCAATAAAATGGTCATGTTATCATTAAATCATTCTTGAAATTTTCAGATAATTGTTTTTTCAACATTATCATAAACGTAAAATTTCTAGTGTTTGGCTGCGTCTCGTGATTTTGGAACCACCAGAAGACCTACGTAACTTCCTCATGTTGGGAGTGGCATTTTGCGTTGATGACAATGTGAGAATAAGCCGACTCGAAGCCCTATTGCCTCACTGCGTCACTAGAAGTATGTATCTTTTGTCTCGACTAAGAGGCAATTCAGATCAATATGACTTGAGACTGAACAGATACATCACATTTTCAGGGCTTTCAGGGCATGCTGAAATATACCACGCAAAAGGATTGCAAAACGGTGAACGAAATATTAAAATAAATAAGCTTGCATCAAAAAATCGCGTAAAAAAAACAGATTTGCCATTGACAATTGCACCGATCTTCTGTTGTTGAAATCACTAACTCTCAAGTTCAACAGAACATTTTGTATCCGAAACAAAGGCGTTTCTGTGACCAAGGAATTTCAACCTCCCAAAACAGATGAGAAGTTTGCGAATTTCCTACATTTGTAGAGAATGTTACTCAAATCCTGCAAACAACCGTAATCGCAGAACTGGACCACCGACAAACGGGAAACAGAACTGTCAAAGATCAAAGAAACAAAAACCGAAAATAGGCAACCAAAATAGATCTGGACCCGTAGCGAGAACCAAGAGAACCAATCTAGTTTCCGAAAGAAAGAGCATAATTAGGTCGAAAATCGCGGAACAAGATGACGGACGCGAAATCAAAATTATTAAATAGACCAACCACGCATTTTGATTATTTTCCTACCCGTCGAAATTAAGATTGAATTGTTTCTTTTGTTATAAAATTGATCAGTGGTATGACAGGTATATAACTAAATAAGACAAAGCGCGCCTAAGACTCTCATCTAGTATTAAATGTGTATTAACTACATATTATATATACTATAAGGTTAAGCTGACAGATTTGTTCACGTAATGACCAATGTTATACTTGCAGCTAAATAAAAGTTATGCTTGTCACTGACAGTTGTATTACATTCGTGAATACAAAAATTAAACTATAAACTAGGATGGAATGGAAGAACCAACTTTTATGAATGTTTCATGACACTGATGTATTTCATGCCACGGATTGTTCTCGAATCAATTATTTATTCAAACTGAGAGAAGTCGCAGCCGTCCCAGCCTGAATTAGTTGGTAATATGAACCTTTGAGGGTAGCCCACTACAAAGTCAAACAGGTTTCTCCACAATGTTACTTGTACGCATATGCAACATAACGTTGTGAAAGTTATGCAACTGCTACAACATAGATTTGTACACGTGAATTTAACCTTCCATTAGTAGTAAAGAAATGGCATATTTGTATCAGATAATTACAACTGTGTATTGTGGAATGCCATTAGCACCCGGAATAGACCAAACTTTATGTCTCACTTCAAAGGTACTAGATATCCACAGCATAGATTACATAAGTCAAGGTCAACATATAGTACACAACTAGAATTGACCCTAGGAACCGCAGAGAAACGATAGGTTGTTGACATGCGTCACCCAGTACTAACCAAGATGTACATTTGGTTTTACTTAGAATCAGATCCAGAGTCCGATGAAAGTGAACCAGATGCAGTAGTTTAAAAAACACAGTCATACACCCAACACACATTCCATTCAGCAATATTTGAAATTATTACAATCTGATATTATTTCTTTGTTGTTGAAAGGATAAAATGCAACATTTGATACAGTCGTAGTTCAAATTGCCGCAACTAGTTCAATTTTATTTCCGATTACTTAAGTATTTTCTTGTGCTAAGCTGTAGATAACACAGATTTGTATCCCTTAAATGAAAATATATGTAACGTGTTAGAGTTATCTTAATGTAAGTAAGGCGTACACAATTCCCAAAAAACCTGCATACCGTTGCAAGTTTTACGCACTTTAACAAATTGAGTGAATACTATTATTGACTTCTATCAACCTTACATCCCAACAAAGGTTCACCAAGAAGTAACTTCTAACTTTAGGAGATAAAATTTGATCAAAGGCTCTAAACAAAAGTGCAATAACATTTATAATCTTTCTCAGTTGCAAATTTTGAAGGACTGGCGAAGTTTACAATTCGCAGATTTTTAACTAAGGCGAAAAAGAATATATGGCCACAGAGTAACAGTACACATAATTAACCAGTCATTAAATAAACTTAAAAATGAGGTTTCTTAAACCCAAATACCCTGAAAGAATTCCATCGCCAGTGGGATTAAAACACCTTGCATTAGAGAAGGATGGTCATAAAATGAAAGACAATAGACGTGTTTGACCAAAACGCTACCTATTATCATTTTTTTTTCGAAAGTAAAGATTAATCTAATACTCCTACTACTACTACTAGGAGTATGAATTTTTGGCTGAACAGAAGCTAAACCGAAAGTCTTACTTAGCACAGATTATGTCTGGAAAAACAATGTCAAAGGATCGCATATGAATGATGATTTACAAGCCTAAATAGCTTTTCCCCCGGATATTTATAGTTCTTTCTTATACCTAGAAAGATAATGCCTAAAGAAATACTGCAACGCACCAACAATTTCAAGCATACCAATTTCCTCTATGATGATGGCCTCACACAAAATGTTATCAGTTTTGTAAATGCATCTTAAATATAGTATTTTTCGAATAAACGAAACTAAAACAAACATGTATCACCGAAGTATTTCATTTTTTTTTGCAGAAGCTCTTGCATGATCTTGTGATGTTACCGCTTAAAAAAGTATACTGCAATATGTAACTAAACAGGAAGACATAATATGTACCATCAAAAACTAAAATTGCAGTAACAAACTGATCATCAGCATTTAGTTTCACTCAATGAAGACATCGTTTGTTACTAAATATTTCGGTCAATTAGAGAATGCAGTAAAAAAGACAAGCAGAAATCAATAAGCCTTGTCATGATGCGAACAAAACTACTTACACGCCACAGTCCATTTAACTCATGGATTTCCATAATTAGTGTTAACAGGATTTTATGCGAAATAAGCTTAAATATTTATAAATCTAGTCTGTAATCAAAATTATCAGTGACTATTGCTACTACACGAAAGCCTAAAGAACACTTGTTCCAACTTAGCCGTAAGGTAGCAGCTTATGACTATGGCAATTCCCCCGGAAGAAATAATGCGTCATTATATCGTAAAACAGCCACCTCTCATTTTACACCAGACGAAATAAGGATGATCTTCAAAGTACACACTGTTAGAGATGGCACAAGTGTAAACTTGTACAACTTCAAGTAAGTTCAATACCGTTGGAATGGTTCTACATGCTTTTTTAGAACACGAACAATCAGTCATAGTGCAAAGAAGTACGAATGTACAAATACTAAGAAATAATTGTGCGTCTAAATATCTAACATCTACGTGTTTTGTACTCTATGTTACAAATAATATTTTTGGTAACCCCTGATGCATGTATTTCATATTCCATATTTAATGGCACATCAGTAGAACATAATGGGAAAGTTTGTAGACTCAAGTGTTATCAAAGCATAGGATTAGATATCACTCCATTAGGCCAAGTTTTCATATTTTACACACTCTCAAAAGATTATAAATGTTCCAAGCCAAACAAAGTCACAATTTATTTTCACTGAAAAATATAGAACTGGTTCTACAGATTCGATTTTACCATGCAATGATATCGCAGATTTAGATACTGATGTCTAAATTCTTAAACAATTCCTTTGTGAAGCAATAACAGCCGATAACGTTCAAATCATAACCTAAATTCCGGCCGCTTTTTCTAAGATATGATCACTACATATAGAAGATGGAAATTTTGAGTTAGTAGAATTTGAAACCATCGATCACGCCATTAATCTAATTGGCCCTCAACTACTCCAGAAGTCAAGACAGTAAATATTTCCCAATGGACGCCAAATGATGAAAATTTTCAGTACACATTTGTAAAGTCAATACACCTCTACCTTATTTCATAATGCTATATTAATTCGAATGCTATTCTTGCTTTTATTATCATATGGATTATGTATCAATATCGTAAAATATGTGTTCAGTAATGTTTGCGTCAGACATAACTACTGCACAAGCGGATGAAACCTTATTCAATGTATCAGCGAAAATAAAATGCTAGATGATATTAGCCCTTGCACTCGTAACGATACTATGCAGTACTTGTTACTGCTGCTTTTTCCGAAAATGTTAGATTTTTTTAAAAGAAAAAGCTAGAAATAACTCGAGTACCAAGGGTTACCGGAAATGAACAGTTAAAGGTTTCTTCACGTCCTCCAATTGAATCAACTAGAAGTAAGATCACACATGATCGCGAAGAAGTTACTATTATCTGACTAGCGATAATTTTAATTTCCATAATTGGTCTAGAAATACCGACATTAATTTATTCTGTAGTAAACACGGTAAAATATGAAAACACATTTGTATGATTCATTACTACCATTAGTACATGATATTATTCATGATAGGACTATATCTCAAGGAACAAATTGGAAATCTATGACAAATTTAGTTTATCACATCAACTTGTTGAACGATAACGTCAATAGTGGATATGCATTTCTATTTCTTACGACCCTCCTTACCAAGATATTATTTCCGTACCTTCGAATTATGAACCCATTACTACTCAAATATGCACAGGCAAGAATATAAATTGGATTAAATGAAAATTTAGTTAAATATATTTTGTTTGATTTAATTGAATACGAATAAATCGTTCAATTAAGTTTATTTAAGTATTGCATTGACAATTTAAACATGTTAGAATCTAGAATGATTCTGTTTCAGAAAAGAGTAAAATGCTCATTATGAGAGAAGAGAACGTTTGTATTTGTCTTCATGTATGAAATATTGTTTGTGCAATGTTACTTATACACGATCTCGATTACAGCTAGCCCTGTTGTTCTTTTGTCTATGTGACGTCATCGTAGCTTGTTCTTCACACAGTCATAGATCCATACCACCGCAGCAAAGATGCAGACTCAAGTTTCAAGTTCAAAGCTACAGAAGCATATCCCTTCACTCGGAATGAACGAGCAACTGTTAAGTGACAGCCACTGTAGAATGATTTAAAAAATGCTATGTAATTGTTCTTCGTTGAAGCACGTATTGAGAACGTGAGATAATCCTTGTTTATCGTTATTGTGAAATTCAGCTGCTGTGAACGTCAACGTATAAAAAAGAGACATTAATGAAAGATTTAGCGAAAATATAAAAACCAACAATATGCATGGAAAATTATGGATATTATGTTTATGAATGTAAGGTAGTTAGTTGAATCTCACTATCACGTCAGGGAATTAGGAAATATTTTTACTATCACTCAACTGAATGCTTCTATCACATTCTAAAACGTCAACTTAGATATTATTTGATCTTTATTGAAAAGTTAGAGTAATCTGTTTTCATCTGCTTCATTGGACTTAATCTCACTGAACGACCTCGAGACTCTATGTCAAACATACGTTACACAGAGGTCAACATTCTATATTAAATTACATAAAATAACGTATTAACCAAGGGAAGTAGACAAAAAGTTTCATTTGTGTTACTAATTAAGAATATTAACTTAAACTAGAGTTGTATCCTTCAGTAATGATAAGTCGATTTAATCGGATTCACTCACAATGACTCATCGTCATGAGAAACAGTGGATTCCTCCTACAGTATAGGCTTCAAATATCTAGATGGGAAGTCAGCTGCGTAACATGTTGCGGAACGAACCTATTAAAAATCCCGGAAATTACCATAGTAATTTTATGTCATTATTGTTTTTGTTTTTACTGCCAAAACTCAGTTTCTGCAATTTGACTGTTGAGAATTCTTGTTATTTCAGAACAAGGAAAATTAAGGTGTGGTTAGCAACAAACAACATTGTACAACTCCGCATTCCTTAAAAAGCAATAAAGAAAGGAAACCATCAGATTCTGACAAAATTTATCCTTGTAATAACTTGAATTTATGGTATCAATACTGTTTTTTTTTTCCTTTTGTCAAGGGTAAACTGTGGTTGCAAAACGCACTAAAATAGTCATGCAAACTATACTTTATCCCTGAAATGTCCAGATCACTGTTCTCCAATAGTACAATAAAATGAAAGTTTCGAGGAGTTTGGCTGTTTCTCGTGATGGAATCACAATCGTATTTCCCATATTGGATTGCCGTATGGCATTCATGACAAGCAATACGAGTTTTCCTCTATCGTTCAATCATTCTTGGAACCAACAGAGAACCTACGTAAATTCCCCATGTTGAGAGTGCCATTTGCGTTGAACAAACTGCGAGCCTGAACTGATGCAAAGCTATGTTGTCTCACTTTTCGGTCGGAGAACGTCGATTCCGTCTCGACTTAGAAACAGTTCTGGTTAATATGACTTAGGGAAAATTTTGCCTTTCTTGGGCTTAGATTTTTTATATCTCTCGAAAAAGAATTTCAGTCACTTGCCCAGAGAATGGCAGAATCACTTTTTAGAAATAAACTACCATTCGATAATTTTTGATTTAGTTAACAATTGGTGTTCTTTGAAGTCAAAATGATTTTTTTTCGTGGGAAATTTAGTAGTCCTCTCACTGTCGTTTGTGTATTGATCCTAGATTATAAGTAAATCAGCCATGAGTTCAAGTTTCAAATTAAACGTTAATTTTATTATGTATTTTTTATCTCTCACGCTTTACGTTCTTGCATTTTTCATTGTCCAAATAAATTGTTAAAACGTAACTTAGGTTGTCCATGTCTATTCGTTTACTGATTGAAGTAAAACTCACCACACCTTGATCCTACACCTTTCATCGTACCTATTCTAGCTCTATCATCAGAAAACCTTTAGGGAAATACATTTTTATTTACCAGATATTTCCTTGAGTGTGATTAACTTCCTGGAAACAGGTTATTTTGTAACAATATATTTTTTGATTCGTATGTATATTAAAATGTTTCATTTCCTGGTCTAGTAAACTCAAAAGGTTACATATAGATCTATACTGATAATGTTGTACATTAGACTAGTGTAAAGACCAATCCTTTAAATCTAAGCATATATTGCACCTTATCTTATTTTCACCGCAATTTTCTACTTCTAATGACAACAAACGTGGGATTCTTCATAATCCGTGCCGAAATATTGTCATTTTTTTTAAATCTCATTTGAACAAAACTTAAATCTCGTGTGGTTGTTGTTCATGTTTCTGTGGTATGATTTTTTTCACGGTTTAATTTTTGGTAAATGTTCATTTCTCACAAAAATATGTTCATGTTTCTTTTGGTAAAATTTCATAGCAGAACTTGCACCCTGCATGTAAACATTATGTACATGCATGAAAGAAAGTGTATGTGTTAATTTGACTTGAAAAAAGCCTAAAGCAATTAGACGAAAAGTCGTCGTCAACATTTTTTTTATATTATTATAATTTGTACTTTCCATAATGCCTAAAATACGCGACGCTAAATTCTATGTTATAGAAATGTATTTGTTTTATTTCATTTTAAAATTTCTAAAAGAATGTTACAAATTAGGCTAAGCCCTCATACGTTTAGTACGGCTTCCACTATTAACATATAACTTCATATATTGCAAATACGTATTTGCCACTGCGTTAATAAACAACAGAAAAACTGTATCCTAAATTTCTTCATTTTGGGGAACCATCTTTCAACCTTGTCTCTATGTATTATTTGCACACATTGGTTATGCACTTTCAAGGGCGTGTAGCAAAACATTCTTCCCACTTTCATCAGGCATTCCCTAGGGATTCTGAAATTGTCGATGTTCCCTCAGTTTTGATCTTGGGTAGTACTGGAGGACATTTGACTAAGCGTCCAGAATGTACTCTTTGTCTTTGTTTCTAATTTTGGAACTTTTCTTGGCGTTGAGACCCAACCATTATATTTTATTTGAGAATTATACAAACAAATGTTTAACATGTAGAATAACGAACACACATACATACGAGGACAGCACAATATAGGCATCGACCCAAGATGGCTTGTTCATTTTCTGTGAAGATAAAGAGGTGGAGGGAAGGCAAAAACAAGCTGGACTGCAATGTAAGTATTACTGCATTTTCAAACAAAGCTTTTGCTAATCTGTTCTGTGTTTCCATTCCTGGTTCCTTTAATCCTTTTCTCAAACAGTTAGTATTGTTCCTCAAGTCGCAATCGCATCACACATACAACACTTAAAAGTTAACTTAAAAAAAACTTTAGTCCCTAATTCTAATTCAGTAACATTCAGTTTATGTTTTTTTTATAATATTTTTATCTTCTATTTTTTTGGCCTCCCGTCAGCACACACACACACACGAACGTCACAAATTGATCGTCACAATTAACCTGCTGCCGAGTTTCTGCAGCAAGAAACCCTCCAGGACACTGCTTTTATCCACTCGCTCACTTTTACTTATATTTACTGATCCTAATTGTATTTAACTTGATTTCATACCATATTAATGTTGTTTTTTTTTCATTTATATATTGAGTTTAGTTATTACTTTATTTTCAGTTTGCTTATGTTATGGTACTCAGTTTTGGATTGCTCTAGTTCCCGGAGTGTGCCATTCCGCCTTTGACAGCAAAGTTTGTGGCAGTCGAACCGGCCGCGCACAGGCCTCGCTCGCGAAGTCTGGTCACGTTTCTCTCCATGCGGTATCACCTCCCTAACCTGTATTCTATTGATCATCATCCCGTCCACGGTGGCCCCGGATATAAATTTCTTTCTGCTATACTCTGTTCTTTTTTGGGGGGTTATCTTCTGGAGGACAATCGCCAGTTTTTTTTTGTTCTCAAAACTGTTGTTAGTGTCATATCTTTAGGAGAGTTCTTTGTTCGCTAACCAGGTTTTCTGTTTCTTCGCAATTTAGCGTTAAGCGTTAAAGGTTTGCTATCTTCAAACGGGAGCGATATAGATGTGCATGTCCTTTAATTTATGACTGAATAGGCCATGTAAGGTGAGGAAGTGAAGCAATATCTCGTAATCCCCAAGTCGAGCTCCAATCTGTCATTTACATAGGTTATTATACTATATATTCTTCTAGTTTTCAGGAATTCTTGCCAAAATTGCTGCCATGTATTGGTTAGTATTCCTTGCACATCCTGATTGTTGTCCACAGCAGCCTGTAGTATACTAGAGACTCTTTCGTTATTTTTTTCTTTCTGATCTAATATATAACAACCAGCTTTTCTACTCGCAGGTGCAATAGCAGCGCTGCAGTAGCCACCTGGAGTGCCTCAACCGACGTTATTGTTCTTTTTGCTCCTGCGAGTCGTATCAGAAGCTGCATTTGAGCGCTGTTAATTGTTTGAATTTGTCTAACATCGTTCATCCGGTGGATCCAGACATTGGCGGCGTATCTAACTAAGGATCTAATGATGACGTCATGGTACAACTTAATAATTTTAATCGGTATTCTTAGTTGCTTTGTCGAAATGTTTACTAGGTTGTGCTATTTTCATTGATTTTATATAAATTCAAAATATTTTATAAAGTTTAAGCTTTCGTCAAGTGTTAGTCCTAAATATTGAAAAGTTTGTACTATCTAACTTGTTTCATTATTGATTTTCATTATGGGTCCTCTATTAAAATTAAGTTCTCCTTTAAATAGTACGAATTTTGTTTTCTCTGCTTAGACTGTTAATTGATTATTACTGGACAATGACGGCATATCTCTTGTGACTACATTAGATTTCCTTTATATCTCTAATCGGCTGTTTTATTACCACCGTCAGGTCGTTCGCAAACCCTACTACCCGTTATACTTCTTAAAGATAATTAAGCATTTCTAGTCATGGCTGAAAGTCAGGTCCTCGAAGATCGGCCCTAGAACAACCACTGATATCATCCTCTTTTCGGTCTTTCACCCACTACTCCATCTCTCGTACACAAATCTATGATATAATTACATAGTTTTTAATCGCTTTTCATTTTTTTATGGATTTTTATATTTTTTATCTCTCTCATTAGAGCGGGCAACCACACGTTGTCGAACCGCCCGCTCTTTGAAAGAATATTCATATACTATATTCATCATTACGTTGCTTAATTAACAGAAAAGCCTTACGGGGTATGGCGTCCTGATACCTTTCTTTTCTTTATAGATATCGTCCTTTATACCATCGGGGCTTGGGACCTTTTCATTTTTTTAACTTTTTATAGCTCGTTCAACATCCCAATTTGTAACGTTGAAATATGTAACCTTCCTCTTGCTCGGGCTTGTCTCGGATGCTTCCCTCGTTTATGTATTCCGATCATTATCCTCATTTGCTAAATCATCAGGAAACAAATTTGCGAAGAGTAGCTCAGTGGTATCCCTCCCACTGGTGATATACTGCCCATTATCGATTTTCAAGGTGTATACAGTGCCCTTCGTCGTTATTTTACTCGTCAGAATTGTGTATGTTGTTCCCCATAGGTCTAGACTAAGATTGTCTTCTATGCATTTGTTCCAGTTTATGTTTGTGTTCACATAGATCTTTCTTGAATTGTTGTTTGAATTTCCCTTTACTAGTTTAGCCTCATTTGCCTCTACTCGTGGTCTCCAGCCGCTTTGTGGCTTCTTCTAGCTGCTTTTCGTTTTCGTTTAGCTTATATCATCCCCCTGACTAATTTGTTTTCTTCGTTTTAGTTCCGACTCTTTTATTTAGGATGACTTGTTCTATTGCTTTCCTTGTGACGACCTCTAGTTCCTCCGTCAAGTTATCAATATTACAGTTTCGGTCAATCTGTGGTATGTTTATTATTATTTGTTATAATTTCTTTCTGTTTATTATTTACATTATATTTAACTATTGTGTTGTCTTCTTCATCCTCTTTGTGATCTTGTTGTTTCGGATTTATGTTAAATCCGATGGAGTTACGGGTGCTTGTTGTTGCATTTTCCACGACTCTCCAATCCGTTAAGTCATTATATAGGTTTGCCATGGACATAGTTAGATCAATATTTGAACACACAACAGCCCTGGACCTAAATGCCGGAGGTTGTCTTTCTCTATTGTGGATGTTTATGTTAAACTGTTTGATTAGCTCTTCGAACATTTACCAATTAAAGTCAGATCCGGGCAGCGCCACAGCGGGGACGTTGTATTGAAATGCCCCAAAATCAATATATCCCTACCATTAAGAGCATTCAGAATATTCTTCAACCTTCTTACAAAAATCTCGGTCGGAATATAGATCTGACAGTAAATATTGATCGCTAACAATTTTTTTTTTGGTTATCTCTAGGCACCGGGTCCAACTGTCCGAATATTGAGCATGCAGTAAGGTTTATATATTCTTATTTTATATCAATGTTCCAACCATAGGGTTTTTCTATGTTGGATGCACCGCAACAACATCTACCAGAAATTACTGCAGTCTTCCTCTTATGGTTTATTGTTATTGCAGTCATGTTACGTCTACGTTCTCCTCTTCACATAGATGTCTCAGTTCAACGCATGCTAGTTTGAATCCATTCGCTTTGAGCTGGATGATATTCTATATTGATTTATGATTGTCTAGTGTAGAAGAAGCACTCAGGGAAGTTTTCTGCTGAATAAATGGCTATACGCCCATATGTCATGAGAAACTACCGATAGAGGTTATTCAGTTTTATCGTCTTGTTTCTTCTTTCAAAAACCATACCAACCAACTCGAGCACGTCACATGGGTTCGACGTAATCATATATCATTTTAGATTGATTCTATCTACCCCTGCAATTACGGGAAGGTGATGCGTTTCCCTTGTTGGTTTACGTTCCTTATTGTGGCTCTCAGCGCAGCCGCCATGGTGTTGATCTCCTTACGACATATTATAGTCCATTCACAGGACGTTGTACATAGCGGGATACAAATGCAATGTTCTTCGTGTCTTTCTCCACCAACGCTCATTTCCTGGGTCATGCATATCCTGAGTAGTAGGTATTCTTTCTATTATTTCTTTTTCGGATATTTCTACAACTGCATGATCCTGCTGTGCTTTACAGCTTCTATACTGCTGTGCTTTACAGATTTTTTGTACGATCTAGGGATCCAAGATTTCCACTCTTCTTAATATTCCTGTACGTTTTTTTGCTCCTCGTATGTAGTATGCTTGTCCTCCCCGCCTTCTCCCGAATAGTCATTTGAATCCCCTGCCTGTTTCTCGTTTCCCTCTTGTCTACCATCCTTTCAGTTTCTTCTGTATTTTCCCTATTTCTTCGATTTTGTTCTTCTAGATTGCTGATATCTTCCAAATTACTTCTTAGTGTCTTAAAGATTAGATTAAGGTTTTGGTCATTTACTACCATATCGAATCCAATGTTTTGATTTTTTCCTACTTCTTGATAATCTTTAAGACTTCTTTGTGGTAGCTTTAAAATGACTCATTCCTATTGCCGGGATTTTGATATTCTTTATTTTTGTTCCATGTTTTGTTGACAGCATATGAATAAGAAGATCCAGATCCGTGAGAAAATGTTGCTTCGAATACTTAATATATATAGTACATTGCAGCCGTACCTGTTTCCACTAAAATATTTCCAGAAATTATTTGTCTCTATCTTCGATCACCTCTATCTCGTACTCATCCAGGTCAAAGCCGTCTTTAGACAGTGTAACCGCCTGGGTGAAGCAGCTAAGAAAGGTTATTGTTCGGGGTTTACAAAGTGCAAACCTTTTGTTTTCTGTCATCTAGGTGAATATTTTGCTTTTTTGTTCTTGTAAGTATTTGTTCCTATCAATAGTGTTACTATTTATAATCCAATTGTTAAACATATATATTTGCTTACGTATTGCTGTTGAATTCTACGAAACTTGTACTCCTTTTCCGTCTGCATGGGGTTTCTCCTTTTGTTTTTCTCCTCTTCTTTCGGTTATGTTTGGTTAGGGTTCACAATCGGGCATTTCTATTTGCGTTGGAGTTGCATCTTATATTAAGGGCACTTTTGTTGTGTTTTTAACCCGCACTTCTTCTTTTATGACATGGTATAAATACTTTATTCTGGTGTCTGTCCTTACATTATTGATTTTATGTCAATTTTCGCCGCAATGGCATACTATTATTGTGTCGATGAATAAAATATAAAAATAAATAAATAAATATTTTATTATTTTTGCACTAACTGTCAATATAACCCTAATCTTTTCACTTCATTCAAACCGTGAGCACCATGTACTCGTTTGCATTTGCAGCTTCATATCTAAAGTCTATTTGTGGTCTGCGGAGTAGAATATCCCTCACCGATCGAGGAATCTCGATTAACAAGTGGTACATGTCCCTGTGTCTAGGCTCCGTCTTGCATCTTGTTTTGATCAATTCCTTCTGTTCTTCCGTTATTTCTGGTAACTTTTCTATTAGTTATTCTAATACGTCTTTATATTGTAGATCTACTTGGATTCCGTAGACGATCGTCAGCAGATTCTTCCTTTCTATTATACTTATTGATTGGAAGAATCTGGTGATTCTCCGGCACGGTAGAATTTGCCAGAATTTTGTAAATACTTTTTAACCTAATCATCTTATCGGCTACACTTCAAGAAAAATAATTTACATGATTTTAAAACCGCCATTTCCTCATAAATTATTAATTGTTATAACATCTTAGATTTTCAGCTAGCTTTGAGAAATTATTTGTCATTTCCCATTTGTGTATATGCTGCAACGCATATGAAAAACGCTCATTACCTTATCTAAACGAGAACGACCTAGTATGGCTCCCAGCATTTCCACTAACACCTTTCAAAACCCTTATATTCAGGAAGTACCTATATATTGGCCATTGGCTCTCGCCAAATAAAACTAATTCATACCGCCTGCGCGACAGCAACCGTTCTTTTTTTTTGAAATTGTATGCCGTTGTAATAATAATAATAATAATGCATGTATTTTTTATAGTTCTATGAACAGCTTGTAGGAATAATACCACCCCATTATCACACATATTATATGTTCAGGCCACATTCCGCAAATTTGCGTAACCGTAAATAATAACAATAGTATTTTGTTTTACATATTGAGTATAGTGCACTATGCTCTTACGCGAGATGCACAAATTCCGACAGTACGAAATATAATTGTCTAAAATATCATATTAAATAATATAAAAATTATATTACATACGTAACGTACAAACATTATGTGGCATAAAATATTTACTTTGATATAAAATGATTTGAATGAGAATATTAATATTAGTACGATGGATTTACCGTCAAGAGATATACCATAAGCCCATAAGACCACGAGTTGGAGAGAGTGTTTTGGGTTTTAACCTGACTTTTCGTGCAGGTTTTGTACAGCTGGATTGCTGCGATTATGATGATTATTATTTGTAATAATAATAATAAATTTCATTGATATTGTTGTGGATGTAGACAAAATTTGCTCTTTATTTGTTTGGCTGTTAAAGTATTGTTTTATACTAGTAGTTGTTTAACTGCTGTTGACTTATTTAAACGTCTGATGGGCTTTAGAAGGACAAGCATTACAGTTTTCTGGTTAGTTCGATTCTGAGTAACTTCAGGTGATTGCATTTTACGGGGTTGAACTTGTGCCTAGGTGCATAAGAGTTGATCGCGGTAGCTACTTCTGTATCTCTATTTCATGTCTGGCTATAAGATTGTCTATTAACACCAGTTTGATCTCTAATAGTTTTTTAATATGCTTGCTTTCTGCGGATATTTGATAGTATTGTGTTTACCTTAGTGGTCAGGTCTAGTTCATCGAACGTAGATAACGTGGAAGATTTCTCGGCTATGTCGTTTTTTTTTGTTGTTTTTTTTGTTGTTTTTTTTTTTGTAAAATTTTAGGAACTGATTAGACATGCTCAAATATTACTTAAACTTTTTCGAACATAACCATCACTATGACTGTTGAACGATCGAGGGAATAGGATATATCTGAAGTGCAGCCGGAACGGAATTTTGTTGCTAATGATTTGGTTAAAGTTTACTGTAATTACTCAAAACGCCCACCACCCTAGTGACCAATATTACACGATATATACCATTAGTTTTGAGCAAACAGGCACTAATACTCCCAAACGCACAACCCGTAATGTAAGTATATAAACAATAGGCATACTTCTGTTGTTTTGGGGGGAAGGGATTTGGGGGAAGAGGAGACTATAAGTAAGAGAGCACTATTTGTGCTTTCAAGTCAGAAATGGCATGCATCATTTTTGTTGAATGTTACTTTTTAAAGGTCGTTTCTCGCATTTAATGGCGTTTGTTATGTACTTCTAGTAGATTACACATATAAACTACAATATTATATAAAACCAATATTAGTCTCACTAATTCGGAATAAGTCTGTAAAATGCATTAAAAATGTTATATTTATACATCATCCATGTAAAGCATTGAAGATACATATCGCACTGACATCCAGTACTTTGGTAGTTATATGGCTAGGAAACTCTGCTTAAATAATGTACTGATAGCCCCGGAAAATGGTTAAGAGGGAATAGTTTCATAGGAATAATAGAAATCATTACATAAAGCAGTATATTTTTAACACATCCAATCTCTTTAGTACGCATCTATGAGTACCTAACCTTCGAATAGCACATGGGTGCGATTTTTCTCCCAATAGTCATCTAAGGAATGATGCGTATCTAGGGAACCATGTTTGAAGGTCCATTGTTAATTCGAATGTACGTCCTAATTCGTACCTGCTGATATATAAATCTGTCATTGATTTAACGGAAATAATTTATCCCACATATTTTTAATTTCGGTGAAAGTTTACATAACAGGTAACATCCATGCCAAAAGTGTTGGTCAGCCTTGTTATGAGGAATAATTGACAACTTAAGTCCGGCGAAGTTTCTACATATTCGAATACTTAGGTAGATATGACATTTTGATCTTCCTAGATTTTTCTCTCACATCAGGTGATCCAAAACAAAAATCAAAATAGGCAAGCTAACATTTGCAATATTTAGTGTTAATGGATAATACACAAATGCAGGGTGAACCAATAATTATTACTGTAAATTTTCGCTCCATCAGTATAGTTCGGATATAGTAGAGCCTGCATTAAACATTTTTAACATGTACGGTATACCAAGCAAAACTCTATAATCTGGACTGTAAAAATTTCATAGTTCACATAATTTATTCACTGCGTTTCTTTAAAGATCCACGTACATGTTAGTATTAATGCTTAGAATAACATTTCATTTGAACTACTAGAACCTAAAATTTCACTAAAGTAAATTGAAAAGCGCTCTTCAGAGAAGATAAGAAACTGGTCCACCGAAAAGAAGGTTCATATATGTTATTTCTTTTACAAAAGCTGTAATTGGATATTGAAAACTTTGTATACACCATTTACGAGTTTTATTTTCTGTGAATGGGATTCCGTTGAAGTATTTCGTCAAGTGACGATATGTAACGAATTTAAATTTTTAAGGTTAATTTGTTGATCAGGTTTCAGAGAAGATATCATTAGATAATGTTCAAATAATTGAAAAGGACAAAGCGTTTCTTCTTGTATTTTCACCCATTCTCATCACTGTCAATTTGTAGGACTTCAACCAAGGAAATGGAAATAATACAGTTAGTTGTCAAATTTCTCACTAAATGTGTTGCTTAACACTCAGCAATTTCCTTTATCTTTATATTCATATCTTGTCTTCTGTTACATTGAGTTTGTTTCAATTTCAGATTTTACTTTTTCAAACATATATATTTCAATTGTATATATATATATATATATATATATATATATATATATATATATATATATATATATATGCTTTTCTTGTCTTGAAGAAACGGAATTTAGGGTTTTCAATACATATTGTTAACAACTTTTTCTAGAGAAAATCTCGTTAGAATTCTGTAATCAACAATGTATTGTCTTGAACGAATTGTTGTGAAAAGACTAAGCACATAGTTTAAATTCAGGTTCTATAACGTCTAGATTCGGAACATCATACATCTATCCAGGAGTCCAGGGTTGCAGCAATCCTAGCTCTGGAGTGGGCTGATAAACAGTACCAAATTGAAGCAAAGTGATCTGAATTCATTTTTTCAACACCAGTATAATACATGGCTCTATAACACGAAACTAACAGATGAAAAGTTCTAGAACACTGCCCCCTCCACTTCCAGGGGTTCAAGTCACGTAAGTGCTATTCTTTTAAAAACAATTTGCCACGGAGAATAATGTATTGCAGTTGTAACACTGCAATTAAGTTAAATTGTAGCAAATACGTGCAGAAAACTTGTATCTAATACAACTTAATTCAGTATTATAACTGCGATAAAACACACATGTATGACAAATAATTAAAAGAGAACACTTTCTTGACAAGGACGCTTGAAGAAAATACAACGAGAACACACCAAAAAAGTAGCTACGCAGTCTAGGATGGAAGAATAAGACAAAATGACTTTAACTAAATTGTATACACCCACTTGGCTAGTGTAAACATCTATAAACATCACGATATGTATTACCTCAAACATTTTTAACAGTTGTCATAAATATTTAAGCTAAGTCGAAGTAGCAAGATTTTTAAGGTAACCTAAATTATAATAATATGTAGCTAACAAAGATCATACAATTCGAATTGGAAAAGCGGGTATACTCCTCACGAACTCCTTCACTTATATGTCGTTGTACGTTTTTAATATGTACTTACTTTGATTAATTGGTATCAAGTGTACAAAATTAAATGTTATAAGGACACTTCCTCTTTATATACATACGCATTAGGAAATTTAATAAAAAAATAGTGACCAAGGGCATGTGGAGGTTAGGTAAGTCAGGTTCGGTGTTTTTTCTTTTTAATTTCACACGCGAAATGTACTGAGACATTTTTTTTCTGCATTCGCACTCCGCAAAATGCTATGTTTTGCTTTATACAGCCATGAAAGAGAATGAAATTCGTGCAAAAATGGAAAAAAGTTGCTATACTAGAATCTGTCATGTTAATGGAACATTGCAACTTTGACCTTAGGAACGTTTTCCCCATCTTACACGCAATTTAGAGTTTTTTGTGGTTATAGAAAGCAAAACATAGCATTTTGAATAGCTTTGGGTGCTCTATGCCAGAAGTGGTGCAACATAACAGAATAAATGTTCAACAGTATTTTCAAGTAGTCCAACACACGTTAGATGCAGGATAAGATTTACTCACATGTTTGAAAATGTGACAAGTAATTGTTAAATGGTGCCAAATTGGGTAAAATCGTACCAAAGTTTTTTTACAAAAGGGTCTGAAAATGCCAGCCTGGTACCCACGGGCCGATGAACGACAAAATATGCTGAAATTGGTAAAAATTCACCAAGTGTGGCAAAACTGCAGCAAGCTAACGTCGTTTGAAATTGACAGCATATACAGAGGCAACTGGCCTTGATCAAAGCGCATTCCTTTGACTCTTACAATGTAGAAGAACAGAAGCTACCACTGATTATATAGTTTAGTTGCTTATGTCTATCTTAAATACAATAATGTCAAGCCCGGTTGGAAACCGGATGTGTGAAAGTGTTGGCTTAATCTCAGCAAATATTATATGTGGAAAGTAGACTGACATTTCTCCGTGCATTGGGTGTACAACAGCAGAGAGATATGAGTTTATCCCATAAAATATTATTTTTCCACTGTGCGGAAGGAACGTTAATTTCTCTGAAACATTACCCTTAGTCATGAAAATATTGACAATTGGATTTCACAATAATATGCCTATTGTCAACCAGCTATCGAATTCCCGCTGAAACATGTAACTAGTCTGGAAACAAAGAAAATGGAAACAAAGTTCCTCGAACGCTATCCTTGTTCTGCAGTTTTTTTCCAGTAAATGTACCTTGTAGGCTGCGAAAAATACAGCTGTCTTTTGTCGTAAGAACTAGTGAAAACGGCAGTGGGGGGAGTTTCACCCGAAAACATTCCTCGATCTTAGCGTTATCGCTGTAGAATGGCTCACATTTGGGTGCAAACAAAACAAAACATTTCTCTGACGATGCAGTCCGTAGGGGTTAAGTTGTTAACGGTAGGCATCTGCATTGATGGTAAGGTTATGTGGTAAGAGCTCAAAATTAATTTTCAAATGGATATCTCACTAAACACTCAACATAACTTTGCATTTGTGGACATCCTGTTTTGACAAAATTTATTTGTTCTTTTAGGTACCCACTGCCACTTGCGTGTAAAGCTATCGTCGAGGTCCCAATTTTCGCCTGGTTTAGCTATTCTGTTCAGAAATGACTCACATCTGTGACGGATCAACAGGGAACTGCAGATGACAGTTCATTGCTGCTTCAGTTCAGGCGCCAACGCAGCGATAACTATTTTCCGAGTTTCAAAGGTCTTGAAGATGACGATGAACGGTCGAATGGGTGACATGGAGTTCGCTGGCCTGTTTTTCAAAAGTTTATATTTGATTGTTCTTTACCGCTGCTCGAAGATCATCGTTATCCAGCTGCGAAAACCTCCCTTCTTGTGGCCTATCGTTGATGATATCGTTACCAGAATTTCTTGCACCATATTTGATGTTTCGTACTTCTGCGTTGGCTAGAATTCCTAGGTGAAATTCATACTGCGTTAGCTATTTTAAATTGTTCTTCGACACTGCTATGATCAAACACAAGCTCACTCCCAAAACCTAGGGTATACTTTCCTACTTCTACACACAGCTGAACAAAAACGTTATTTATATAGATCAGCTATTGCATACGCCGTTTACTTCATTATTCACTCGTCAAATGGAGTCATTTCAGCTGGCACCGGACATACACAATAAATGTAAGATAATTCGATACAATTGAAAAAAATAAATGGTTATTCTGCAAACGACGTTGGTGGTATGCAGCTCTGTTCACCTACAATCTATGGTATTCAATGTTTTTTGCATACAAAATATTTTTACTCGTAAACCAATAATCCTATCCTGAGATTCTTAAAAATATATATTTTTACTTTTACCTTTTTCATGTGTAGTAATAACGAACTAACAAAGAACATACTAAAGACTTAGTAGATTCATATATAGTTTCCTCAAATTTATGCAAGTATTCCACAACATTTTCAAAGTTGCTTGTTATATTGATTTGTCATTTTAGTGCATATTAGCGTACTCATAGCATATGTTAGAAAGCTCAGAGCATAGATGCATGCATATTCTATCAATTTATTTTTCCGTATCGACCCGCTCTCCAGTTCTAAGCAAGTAAATTATATAAATACATTATAAGTAATCACGAATATGTTACAATGTTCGATTGCTACAAATTCAGTATTTCCGTATTCATATTTCAATTCCCGCCGCTGCCAATTTGTTGCAAAAGTCTATAGTTTCGGCTATTTGTTTTACGTTTCTGCCATCGCGTGTTCCACTGTAGGCATGTTTTTTAAAATGGTCCTTTGTATACTATGTTATATTAAATTCAATCTCGTTTAGTTATTATAGATGCACATTGTTATAAATTATGAAATATCAGCATATTTTTGAAATACCTTATTAACATGCTATATTTCTTTATCATTATACTGGCAACCATATCATACCATACTGGCATTTGTGCCATAACATTTATCAATAAATATCAAATATCAGCACGTATCGAAGTTACACGTTAGTCTGTGGTAATCAATAACTTGAGACAAGTCATGTGTAAATACAGTTTATTTACTGAAAGTTGGGAATATGTATAATTCTTTGTGTTGTAAATATGATATTTTTTCTGAGAATTAAGGACACCGCTGTTATTGGAATACAATGTAAAGCACTTTTCAGGTATGTTTACATTGAATTAAATACTAAACATATCTGAAGTTGTTCTACAATTCGAATATATATATAACCTAATATCCTACTATTTAAAATTAAACATATAACAGATATGTTTACAATAACATGTTTAAGTAATTGTTACCTTTTTCCTATGTAGACAAAGTTTGTTCAATCAGTCTCCATTTTCCAGTGTTAATTTAATGAAATTATTTTAAGAAAAATAATTTTTGCAGCTGTACCAGGTCTATCAAGTATTTTAAATTTTGGAGTTTTGGATAACGAACCATCAGAAGGTATGGTATCTATTTCTTATACTAGTTTAACATATTAAAATATATTTGTAACTGGCATGCAATAAATGAGTAAAAATGAAAATAGTTTCAAATTATTTACACACTCATTGTCATCAGAGGATCGTGTTTCAAGCTAACCTTATCTTACTGATAAACAATACCCTATTCATTGTGAGCCATACTGAGTGAATACCAGTTATTTCTGCTAAACACTGCTCACAAAATGGAACACAATTATACTGTAAATATAAACATTTTACTTTATAGACATAATTGTATTTTGGTCAATGTAATTACGAAAGGAATCCACAAAACATTGCCATTAAAGCACACATTTTTGAACTACTGATTTTTTTATATTTAGAGTTAAGAGGATAGTTAATGTACAAAAAATACAAACAATAAGTGAAAGATTACTTCATTCCATTGTTGCAGTATGTTAATGCCAATTAAAATTTCGTCGTGAAAGCTACATATTCTTTGTTAGAGGATCATTTAAACAGTTCCTTTCCATTATAAGACATGATTTGACGTATTTTCTTCTCAATAAATGTAAACATCTAGGTGCGTTGAGAGTGTAGTTAGCATAATGCGCTCTCCGAGTCCTTCCGTCTGCACATCTGTACGAGATAAAAAGTAAATCTAAGAAACCACAGTAAATAGAGATATGGTTAAGCTGTTGTTCTTGAATTGTTTTGGCTAGGTCATCTTATAGTCAACATTGATTGGTGCAATGAGTCAGTGTTGCCAACATAATATATCAGCAAAACGATCTGTCCCTACTTGAGCGTAAAAAACTCAAATTTGCATGGAGATAGAGTAAGATCAGGACCAAAATAATTTCTTTCCAATCCTAGTACGGCAGCTTTTCCAAGATTGCGACCAAAAACGTAATGGCTGATGAACATGTACATAAATTCACAACTAACTTAAAAAAAAAAAAAATGTAGATGCATATTAGAGAAAGTATAGTCATCTTGAAATGTGTAGGTTCATTGATAGAAAATATATATAAATAGGGAATTCATAATAATTCAACTCACTCCGGTCGTCTTTCTGTCCGTGTCCGGAAATGAAATCTGAGGAACTACAACATGTTCAGAGGTAATTTAGTTTTTTTCGAAAGGCAGTAGAGAGACTATCTCAGAGCCGCCGGAATTGATTGATCAGTAGTTCAATGTTTCAAAACTCTTAAAACTATTATTTAAATAATTTTATTTTATACGACCTACCTGCATAAACCTGGCATTAAATTCTTTGGCACAACATGCAAATCATATTAATCTCTGAGTCTCACAAACGGCCAACTTGCCAATGTTGCCAAAATATTTTCTATGCAGTTGATTTTTAAAAATTATATCTATTTAGATGTTGCAGCACGAAACCTGGGATAACAATTATTTGCCATAACAAAAACAAACTGTGTTCCGATTTCCAAAGCCCTGCGTTGTCATTTGAGAGAACAAATGATTAAATGTATATCTTATGAATCCCAGTGTATAGAGATGTAGTTCAAGTGGTGCATTGAGCAGTTCAGAAATACGCGAAACGTCATGATCAGCTGCCGCAGCTTTAACCGTTGCAAACTAATTTTATAAAAATGATTGTTTTCGAGCCTGAATTGTATAGAGCTATATGCTGCAATCGTATATACTTTCACAATTATTACTTTTTTCAGTTGTTTAGAAAGATTGTACCAAAAACATTACTTGCTTCTATTTTTTTTTCCAGTATTAAACTCTAGATATTTTACAGCAAGGTTCAATATACTATGCTTGTTTGCAAGTATTCAAATCTGGTACTATAAATACAAAAAAAATCAGTTATTGTACCCATAATCGAGTCGACATGGCTGTTCTAGTAAGTCTTAATATTAAGACTACAATTTAAAACTGTATATTAAATTCTATATTTAGCAAAGATGTTTTGTTCGTATTTTTTCATATGTGATGGTGTAGCGTATGGTATATACCTTATTTCCAAATTTGATTTATTCCATTTTCAGTAAGTGGCAACTTATATGTTAATAAGAAGATTTGCAATCTCATTTATTTTTGAGAATCATTTCTGTATTTTAAAGCTGTTTTTTTTTAATTTTATCAGAAATTATAATCTAGTTGAGAAAAAAGAACCATTGTTCAACGTATTTTTATTTGTATATATTTAAAATAGTACATACAATACAAGAACCACTTTAATCTTAGTGTTTTCATGAACAACTATTGGCCAAACATTATGCTGTGATGCATTTTTTTTATTAAAATGCGATCTTTCATACACAAAGTTATTTTACTCGACTATATTAAAGCATTCTTTTTCTGTAAATGTACATTCAATTTCTTCACGTTTACACTAATTCCGTATATCTTCGTGAATTTAAATGCATGCATGCATAAATAATCAATCCTTAAGAGGGAAAAGTCTTCCGATTCTAGTTGAGTTGTCTAGTTGAGTCTAGTTGATCTTCAATCTATGTTAACCCTCTGTTCACCATATACTACATTTTTTTTAAAATATCAATTAAATTCTAGTTTGGTTTTAGGTTCGTTGAAACTGCCTTTAGTTGATTCAATTTATCTACCAGTAAATGTGCAATTTAATATTATTTTTATTTCTTCTTACTCAATTTTTCCATTGTTTTATTCTGTTGTTTTAGCAAGATCATTCCAATCCGTAGCTTAATTTAATGTACTACTTTGTTTTATATACCCCATAAAACTTCATCTATATCAAATAAATTGTATGTTTCCTTACCGACCATCATTTTACATTTTTCACCTTGGTTTTCGTTTCTATTCAGTATACCATAGTGCTCTTATTGTTCAATTTATAGCTGTCGAAGTTAAACAAGTCATTCTATATTTTTGTTCCTTCCGCCTTATGTTTTCAATATTTCTACTTTTCACTCCATTATTGACTGTCAGTTGTTTACAGTTACAACTTTATTTACAAGAAAAAAATGAAAGACATTGGAAATGAATATTTTGGATTGAGATGGGCTTCAGTTGTATTGAGAAATCGTAACAAGAAACAATATATTTTGGTTTTTATTGCGACTCTGCTTTGACGATTAACACAGGGTATGAGCATATACTGAACTACAGTAGTACACTATTATAAATGGCCGTCCGAATCACCTGATCAAAGTCCTTCTATATGCCCGAAATGGAATATGATTAATAATACAGACAGCTTACCTAAAGGATTATAGTTCTCAATGCAATCTACATCACTATATATTGCCTCTTGATTTGATTCTCGAATAAAATAAAGCAGTAAGAAATAAATAAAGTTAGATACAAAGAAGAGGTATTTGTGTACTAACTTTTATAAATTTTAATCTAATTACGAAACTACCATTACCTTAATAAGACGATTATATTTGCGCAGGTTCCCAAAAATATGTCAGGAGGCATCTAGAGGTGGAAGATACATTACTCACATATCTAACATTGTAAAAGAGGGAGTAAGATTTATACAATTAGAATCAGCTCAAGATAATTGAAACCTTGTAACTGTGAAAGTGTAAAGTACTCCCTTAAGAATGCGCTATTTTTTAAGCAAGTTTCAATCACACAATTTAAAGCAAAAATCCAGTTTTAGCCTTTTGTGGACAAATGGAATTTTAGTTCTTCTCGCTTTTTTTACTTTTATGTCACTTTAAAATGGTTTCAGGTTTTGCTAATTGATAGCAAATAACTTTTCAGTGTTTATCACGACGAAACACATAATTTGATGTTGTGTTCATGCATTGATACAGTGCGATAAGGTAAATGCGTATAATAATGAAATAGTTACTTTCTTGGTGCAAAACCATATAATTAGGATTTATCGTTTGGGTTGACTTACTCAACAATATAAATAAAGTACCTGTATCAATTGTGTAATTTGGGATTCAAAGCATTTGATGTAACTACAGTAAGATTGTATGAAAATGATATTAGCAACAAGTTATAGAAATCTGTTTCAGTTGCATTTGCACATTAAAGAGCAATATTTTCATGAGTTAAGCGTATAGTTTATTTGATATAAGATATACTGAATTAATGAACTTACAGGCCACTCACGTAACATTACAAATAGCATTTTACTACTATTTACAGCATTGGGTATCTCATAGATTATATTTTAAAGAAACCTTACAAATAAACGAATTAGATAGAGAGTGCTTAGGTTCTCAAGTCTCGACTTACTTAATATAGTTTAGGGACTTTCTTAGAAGATAAAATAAGAGGAAAGTGGAGAGTAAACTAAATCATAGCGGTTAAGCCTTTTTTTTTCAAAACCGGTCCATAATCTCAGAATCAATATTACTTTATCGATTATCTTGCGGCAAGTTCTCTTATTAGTCAGGTCGTTACTTGCCGTTCGACCTAGGGCCAAAATATCTCCACTATTACAATTATTGTGTTCTAACAACTGAAATTATTTCTTACTGTATTATATCCTTAATATATGTAACAGTGGGCAAACTAACCCCTACTTCATTCCTTTCATTTAATGACATAATAACACTTATTCTTTACGCAAAGTTTGACTACAAAAAATATTGTTAGACAATGTTGTGAGTCTTTTGAGAAACAAGAATAAACTAATGGATCATGTTAATCTTACAAAGGAGCATTGTATAAAAACATACTAAAAAATTTAGAAGTTTAGATGTAAGAAAAATCAAGTTCCATCTGACTTGGAAGTTGTCGTGGAGACGTTCTTGGTTCGACATTGATCCATACACTGACACAACGAAACAAGTATCAACAGTTATTTATACATTTGTCCAGAATATGTATTTTCTTTCGCTTTTGCTTTTTGTTTTCTCGGAGGCTTACCCATTAAACAAGTGTTTTGTTTTTCAAAAGAGTTACACAACTTAATTTTGGGGAAAGAGGTAAAATACGTGGAGAGATAATTAAGAATGGAGATATACTTATCTATTGTTGCTATTCGTCGAGCCAAGAAGGAAATTTGCTCTTCCAACCACCAATTTTGTTTTTTTTTAATCTGTATTGTTGCATAAATATTTATGCTCATATCATGTGCTGATTTATAAAATGTAATCGCGAACAATACCGTAAACACATACTACGAGGTACAATTTCCCAATAGAACTCATCCAATCTCATTTTAAAAATAAACATTTATTTCCGTTATCTTTCAGGCTGTCTTGCAAAGGCTATTTTCAAACTGAATACCTCTTACGAATACATAACAAAGGGAAAGTTAGAATTTTTTAATAAGTTGGAAGGATAACAATATTGAAGGAATTATATAACTGTGACAGATAGTTCCCGTTTTAGTTCATTAATTTCGATAGTTATAGCAGAAAGACCTTTGAACTTTCGCATGCATTTCGTAAATTCTCCGACGGAGTTTTGTGTTCAAATTAAAGAGGGAATAAAATGATACAAGTGTAAAAACAAATGGTAAATTAAAATTAAAATTTAAATCACGTTGGAATCATATATAGTACTTGCTTATAATTTTGTCAAACATCAAACAAAGTTGCTTTGCAAATCGTCAAAATATTGAAATGTTAGGAAGTGCGAACGTCATAAACATATACAAGATATTTCGTATACAATACATTACATTTATATAAGATAATCTCAAATGGTTGTTTTAAGATTACTCTAATTTTAAAACTATCATATTGCCGGGTGAGAATTATTATTGGAAATGACATGATTGTTTAAAAAAATAATCAGTACAAGGGGTGTTATAAATGCTTAACCTATCTTACATCTAAGATAGGAATTTGTAATTTAATTTAAAACATTTCTGATACTTAATACAACTTCATAAATATTTTCACTAAATAATATCTATTGTGATCCTCCCTAGTAGAGGGAAAAAATAACTTTATTCATAACATTCAAAATAATAGGAAAAAAATTATGATTTTGTATATTTTTATATTTTTCTTGTAATTTGTTCGGTGAAATGAAAAAAAAAACACCGCCATGTTCCAGTAATGATGAACAGAGTAGCAACAAGGAAGGCTGATGCAATATATTGCAATCCATGACTTCAATCGAGATGTTATTCACCTTTGAGCAAATTACCCATACTCTTATGGTGAGTACGTCACCTTTCGCCCTACGTAAAGTTCAGAGGAGAGTTAAGTCACACAAATCCACACACACACACACATATACTGTATATACAATTTGCTATATAAAGCCAATCAGTTTCTACCAAAACCTTCAGTATTTTCAGTACCTTCAGCACCGCCTTGAGTTCCATAGAGGGGCCTGATGTTCGATCCGCCAGTTCGACAGTCTCCAGCCAAAGCTTCAACCTAAGAAGGAATATAGTTTTTTTCTGAACATTTTCATCATCTGGCTGTGATGAAATCAAAGGCTGAAGAATTACTGAACATCTAACTCAATCAAAATTCAGGTATGAATAGAGGATCAGCTTTATATTGCGAATTCTAGCGTCTGGAATAATTTAGACTCTCTAAGTGTCACCTCGCGATCTATATTTGCTCAAAGTTTAATTACTTCATAACATCCGTTTATTCTGTCCATCGATAGAGAAACATGGTGTGTTAAAAATGTAATCAAGATACGAGTAATTTACACCGGTAACAAACCCTTTCGTAGTCAAGCGAGTCTCAAGAATAGTCGAGCTTCGCTACGCAAAAACCCTTCATTTATGGTCTACCATCTTTAAAAAAGGTTTCCAAAACATCAATGTGTACACATTACTTTCAAGACGTACGCATTACCATCAAGACATACGCGTTACCACCCTCAAGACGTTCACATGATGATACGCGAAAATCCGCGTATCGAAACGGTTTTAAAATGTTATCTTTATTAGCCCGTAGAATATGTCGTAACCATGCCATAAGGACGAAATTCATCCTTTAATGCCGAAATGTTTTCAGTAGGGACAACAGACGGATTAATGACCATTTGCATATTTTAATCATTAATTATTCTTGTTTTTCAAAATTTACTCCCGGACTTGACAGCTTGCTAATTAAAAAATAAAATTGAGCTTAACTCTTGCTTGTCGCCCCTTTCCCTGGCTAGGAACACAAATATGTATAACGGAATGCCACAGGGCATTTGCCTTTTTCTTGGATGAAAAAAAATAATAGTGGGGTTGACTTCGACGAGATACCTACAGGCGAAAGGAAATTAATTTAGTTTAAGAAGAAGAAGAAAAGAAGGAAAGAGTTGGCTTTTTCTTAGCGACCCGTTTACCAGACAACACAACTGGAGATAATGAAGTCATTGCCTAGGGGCGAACGCCAATTTAGTTTAAGAAAAGAAAAAAGAAAGGGTAGAGATGAATATTATTTTGAAAACGAAATAAAAAAATGAAATTATTATTGTTGATCATTGATATCAATGCAAGAAACTTCAAGTACATTTGAATATGGCACACAAATAAATATATTTAGTAATTACATTAGTTTGATTAACAATTAACTGACATGAATTTAACTATCTTGCTGACTTGTGTTCAAAGAAAAGAATGGCATTGCGGCAGATCCAATGTTTAAAGTTTAACTTGCTCCAACTGTCAGATTTTGTTACCTTGCGGTAGATCCAATGTTTAAAGTTTAACTTACTCCAAGTGTTAAATTTTGTTACATTGCGGCAGATCCAATGTTTAAAGTTTAACTTGCTGCAACTGTTAGATTTTGTTACCTTGTGACAGATCCAATATTTAAAGTTTAACTTGCTTCAAGTGTCAGATTTTGTTACCTTGCGACAGATCCAATGTTTAAGTTGTTGCAACTGTTAGATTTTATTACCTTGTGGCAGATCCAATATTTAAAGTTTAACTTGCTCCAAGTGTCAGAGTTTGTTACCTTGTGGCAGATCCACTGTTTAAAGTTTCAGTTGCTGCAACTGTTAGATTTTGTTGCCTTGTAGCAGATCCAATGGTTAAAGTTTAGCATTAAGGTTGTTGCGGTATAGTGGTGATGGTTACAGAAGATAATACTTGGACGGGTATTGAAACATTTGACTAATGCTGACTGATAAATACATATGGGAAAACTTTAGTTGTTTGTTTTAGGAATAATGCTGATGGCATAATGTCGCCTTATGACATAAGGTATTGAACTAACACACATTTGGACGTCTACTAGACCGCTTGTTGTATCTTATTGAAACTAATGTGAAATATACGGAATTTTGAAACAAGGAAACGTGCTTATTTTAGTTGGACCTTTGAATTGAAGTAAGGCTTTCATTGAGTTACTGCTGATATACATTTGAACGTTTACTAAACCGTTTGTTGTATTTTATTGAAACAAATGTGTAATATACTGGTTTTTGAAGCTAGGAAAGCGCTGATAAATTGCACAAATGTTGAATATAACTTGGTGTTGACATATACAAGAACTGACACAGAAATAAGAACTGATTGTATTGAATAAAATGCAATTTGACTAAATTTGCATATAAAAGCTCCCGAAAGCACTGATAAATTGCACAAATTTTGAATATTACTTGGTATTGACATATACAAGAACTGACACAGAAACAAGAACATATTGTATTGACTAAAATTTAATATTGACGGAAATAGTACTAAAAGCTGCCGAAAGCGTTGGTAAATTACAGAAAGATAGCATACATGAGCAAAATTATTGAATATCGTCGAGATATACAGAAAATGAGATAAAAGAACATGTGATTTTACTGAATAAAATACAATTTGACTAAACTCGCACTGAAAACCTTCCGAAAGCTTGGCTAAATTTGAAAAAGGTTGGATGCAGGACGTAAATCTCATGACGAAATGTGAATGTTGTATATACTGGTTTTCAAGCTGGAAATGTACTTATTCTGGTTTTGCCTTTCGTTTTTAAAAAGTCGCCATTTTATAACTAATATGGCCGACATAAAATCTATTTTGCACATCGTTTGAGCTATAGAACTGAAATTTTATATGAATACGTATTGCCATTGTTAGATTGAAGAAATTTAAGAAAAGTTTTTATAAGTCGCCATTTTTAAAGAAATATGGCCGTGGAAATGACGTTTTGATAGAATACAGTGCATAAAGCCTAGACCTAGAAACTTGAAACTTGGTAGAAACATTGACTACTGGAAAAGAATTACAGACATACGAGAAAATTGTACAAAAGTCGCCATCTTTAAACAAACATGGCCGTCGAAAAGATTTTTGAAAGAATACAGAGCATAAACGGCTTGGCCTAGAAACCTGAAACTTGATAAAAGCGTTGGCTACTGCAAAAGAATTACAAATATATTAGACATTTGTACAAAAGTCGCCATCTTTAAAACAATTATGGCCGCCGAAATGATGATTTGATAGAATACAGAGCCTAAGCGGCTAGAACTAGAAGCTTGAAACTTGGTAGAAACGTTGATTGCTGCAAGAGAATTGCAAACATATGAGAAAAGATTTTATAAGTCACCATCTTTAAACAAATATGGCCGCAGCAATTATTTTTGAAGGAATACGCAGCCTAAACGGCTAAGTACAGAATCTTCAAACTTGGTAGAAACGTTGATAAGTACAAAAGATTTACGAAAATGTAAGAAGGTTTTGGAGAATTCGCCATTTTAAAACAAATATGGTGGGCGAAAGAACCATTTTTCATACTGTTTCAGATAGAATACTAAAATTCGGTATAAAGATGTATTTTGACTAGTAGATTGCGAAAATGTAAGAAGTTTTTGGAAAAGTCGCCATCTTTAAAAAATATGGTGGCCTAAAAACATTTTGTATACCATTTAAGCTAATGAGCTGAAATTTTATATGTACGTACGTTATGGGTAATAGATTAAGAAAATAAAACAGAAGTTTAGAAAACTCGTTGTTGTTTGTGCTAGATAAAATATTTATTGAACCCAACTAAGGATGGATATTGCTGTCAACGCGAATGACTTAAAGAAATACGTTATTCATGTAACATTAATGGTATTTGAATTGTGCAAATGTGGTTTAAAGCATTTGTTTTGCTTATATTTTATTGGACAACTGATAATGAGACAACATATTGTGATTAGTGAACAAATTCTATAAAGATGGTCAACAAAAGACTCGAACGAAAGTGCTGATGAAACTATACATAATGATGGTATGTGAATGTTGTACTAACAAAGTTAGTCCTGATTGTATAATAAGCAGTGTAGACCATTGGAAATCAGTATTGCCATTAACATGTATAGCACGCTATAATTATACTCCTATGGACACAGCTCAGCACAACTGTATTGACATTTGTAAGGAATCTAAAGGAGAAACTGTGTAGGGTAACTTTTCTGTACTTGTAAGGAAATTTAGCATTATAAGGAAATGCAGATACATTGCAATAATAGCATTACACTGTCAAAGTTTTTGTGTACATATATAGAAATAATTAGAAATGATGAGTACTTGGAGAAATTGCAGGCACTTTTGTGGATAAAGGATTGGATTCATGGTTGTTGTGCTTGGTGTCTTTAAGGAAGAAAACGAGACAAGTACTGACGTAGAAGAAAAAGTAAAAGGTTTAGAGATGTGAGATGCACAGAAGTGTTTTAAAATGACTGTGTTTGGGCACAAAAATATTGTATACAAAGCCCTATGATTGTTTGGGATGTTTTAAAGTTAGTGTG
>JAGDQP010012431.1:0-50346 GCA_022664845.1 Lepisma saccharinum
GGGGGGGGGGCATTTCAGAGAACCGGGAGGGCGTTACTTGTACAATTAGCATTACAATAGTAGGATAAATAGTAAACTACAATTTTGCCGGGGGGAGGCGGCACATTCCCTCCGGGGTGTGGAGTGCCTGAAAAAAAATGTTTCTGTTTCCTCTCGAAGTCAAGACCGAGACAGACTAAGATCTAGGAATCGAGACGAGACCTAAATTTGTCTCTTAACTAAGAGCTTTATTTTTATGAATGTCTATAATATTTATTTAATGATTTTGTTTTATACTAAGAGTCTTGTGACAATTAGTTTCTTTATGATAAATATTATTTAAAATGTTTATAAATATGAATACAAGTCATTACGTGGTCAAGTTATCAAGCTATTTCCTGTTGTCTTTCAACAACAATTTAAAAATGTGGTGGAGATTGATTCGGGGACAGATAAATATAGAAATATATTTCCTTCTGCAAATTTTCATCCCATCCTTTCACCCTGCTGGTAATCTTTCCCTCTCGCTGACACTCTCCCATTTATATCAGCCACTACTAGACGGATCCCATATAGACTGTAAAGCATATGACAAGAAGTCAAACTGTTTAAATTCAGTCTTTTCTTACAGTATTTACTTTTTTAAAAAGTGCAAAGGTTTTTTTGCAATACTAACCGGTACCTTAGAATGACTGCAAATTGGCGTTCGATATGTAAAGATTCAAGTAAATTTCACTGCATAGTTTCTGCAAAATTAACGAAGATTTTGGAGTAATTTATACAAAACATTTACGTTTTTATATGAAATTACAAAGGATAGCACAAAGCACATATGGATTATTGTCATTAGTGAAAAATCAAAGTGTTAATATTAACTCGAAATATGCTGTGGAACATTCTGGAAGGTTAAATGTGTGGAGACTAAGGACAGGAGACCCAGTGACGAATTTGATACGACAAGATCAAGAATATTGCTAAAATAATAATGAATTATCTAATCAATACTGTTTCGCTGTGAAGTGCAGTTATTTCACTGAGCATATTTCATAACTTTTAGTCAAATAAAAGTGCAATGCTTCACGTGGTCCCTCTTTCCGCTCCAAGAAGGTAAAATATTTTCCGCTCTTACGAATTTAGTGTGTAGCTACAGGTTTTTGTACCTCATTTTGTTTCTTAATTAGCAAACTACTTGTTTCCACATTAGATAATACTATCTACATTTCCAGGGGTCGGCCAATCCGTTCTACCCTCCCCCTGCCGACGACCATGCTTAGAACTGAAAGTTCAGTCTTTTTGGATTAAACCGAAAATGGACATGGTTAAAAATGCTTTGTCTTGCATCTGGGCTTTCATATAGCTCAATGAATATAACAAGTGGCAGGGTTGCCACAGTCTGGAATGGGCTGAAAAATAGTACCAAATTGAAGCAAAGTGAGCCGAATTCAATTTTGTCCACACCAGTATAATACATGGCTCTATAGCACGAAAGTAAAAGATGAACAGTTCTAGAACACTGCCCCCTCCACTTCCAAGAGTCCAAGCCACGAAAGTGCTCTTCTTTAAAAGGTATTTGCCACTGAGAATAATGTATTGCAGCTGTAACACTGCAATTAAGTTAAATTGTAACAGTTACGTGCAGAAAACTTACATCTTATACAACTTAATTCAGTATTACAACTGCGATTAAAAAAACACGTATAGCAAGTAATTAAAAGAGAACACTTTCTTAACAAGGGCCCTTGGAAAACTACAATGAAAACACATCAAAAAGGCAGCTATGCAGTCTAGGATGGAAGAATAAAAATCTGACTTTAACTAACTCGTCTACGCCCACTTGGCTAAATAGTATAAACATCAATATATATCAAGATATGTATAACTTCAAACATTTTTAACAGTTGTCATAAATAATTAAACTAAGTCGAAGTAGCAAGATAATTACGGTAACCTACAAAATAATAATATATAGCAAAAAAAGATCATACAATTCCAAGTAGAAAAAGCGGTTATACTTTACAAAAGCTCCTTCTGTTATATGGCGTTGTACGTTTTCAATATGAACTTATTTTGATTAATTGGTATCAAGAACTTCCTATATCGTGTGCAACATTAAGTGTTACAAGGACATTTGCTCTTTATATACATACGCATTAGAAAATTTAATAAAAATAGTGACCAAGGTCACTTGGAGGTGTTTGCTTTCTATAACCATGAAAGAGCCTAAAATGCGTGCAAAAATGAAAAAATAGTTGCTGTAGTAGTAGTTGTCATGTTAATGCAACATTACAACTTCGACTTTAGGAACTTTTTCCCCGTTTTGCACGCAATTTGGTGTCTTTCGTGGCTATGGAAAGCAAAACATAGCATTTTGAAGAGTTCTGAGTGCTCTATGCCAGAAAAAGTGCAACGTCACAGAACAGTTTTTTTAAAGAGTCCAACACACAGTATGAGCAAGGTTAGATGCAGGAAAAGTCTTACTCACACGTTTGAAAATGTGACAAGTAATTGTTAAATGGTGCCGAATTGGGTGGAATCGTACCAATATTTTTACAAAAGTTGCTGAAAATGCCAGCGTGGTACCAACGGGCCGATGAATGACAAAAAGGGCTGAATTTGGTACAATTGTACCAAGTGTGGCAACTCTGACAAGTGGCGTCCGTCTTGCGGGAGTAACACTCCTCACATCGTGTGTCATGTGGTACTGTTTCTTTATTCGTATAATGAGAAGAAGAAAATCGTCTAAATTGACTTAACGTAACTTTTATGCGTGAAGTTTGAACAATGTTGAAAATAGGGTGACCAGAAATTGATTAACAAAAAGAGTATAACATTATATGCTATACATGTGCGAATACAAGAAATAAATATATGAAAATAAGGTTGAATTCTTGTAATTGTTACCATTATAGCCTATAAAACAGCAGAAAATAAAATCGTTATAGTTTGCCTCTGTAAACTTCTCAGAAGTTCAAAATATCAAACAGCCATTGTTATATTCTCCCTTTCAATTTTTTCATAAAGTTATTATTTCTATATCTTTTGCATTCTGTTAGCATACGTCATAATGTTTTTATCATCTTCCATCAAAGGCAGAGTTCACCTAAAGGCCGCTTTAGACGACAGCATTTATGCTACGATGAATCTTACGATTAGCAGTAGTGCCAGAGTGTGAAAGCAAGAATGCTACAATAGGGCAAGATGCTATGGTATAAATCCATAACTTTTTTTTTACGCTGGCACCCTGCTTTTACTCAGATTTATCGTACGAGAAATTGTATCGTCCTAAGCGTCCTTAACGTTCTTTCAAAAGTTAGCAGATGCTGCAAATATTACTAGAAAAATGAATAAATTGCCACAGCAGTTCAAGCGGTCTTTTGATATTAGGTTTACATTTAAAAATGCACTTGAAAGTCTAGTACGTTTACTTTCTCTCATTAGAATAGATGATGTTTAACTTTTAACTGCATTTCTTGGAAAATATATTCGGAATTTAGAAATTTGCAAGATGTTCAATTACAAAATACGATGGTACAAAAATAAAGAAAAGAGTATAGTTGGAGATATTTTCGAACGAACCTCTAAAATAGTACAATACTCGTAAAGAGAGTGTGTCTGGTCACCCTATTGAAAATGGGTATAACGAAGGCTGGCTTTCTAACCTATGTCCGTAAAATGTATGAAATATTGAAAATACATATAATAGTAATTATTGACAAGTGGGAAGAAAGAGAAAATTGTGTTGTTGTGAAGAAAACTTGGCTCTGGCCGGGAATAGAACCCGCGACCATTGGATAACAAGCTGATGTGCTAGTCACTATACCAACCGACCAATGATTTCATAAGGTTTTGAAACTGTCTTTAAAGGTATAATGGCAGATTTTCATGAAAGTTTGCGTTGCTTGGGATTTGGGTGAATAGCCAATTGAAACACGCATTACACTTACCTTAGAATAAAACACGCGTTTCAATTGGCTACTCACGCAAACAAGGCAAGCTTTCATGAAAATCAGCCCTAATAGTGGGATTGCGGTGAACGCGTGAGGGAAGTCCCCAAGAACTTCCACACAATTTCTCTCTCTCTCTCTCTCTCTCCTTTTCTCCTCTTTTTTCAATCTACGAGTGTTTTCTACTTTACGAGTCCTTACAAAGCCTTTCTGCACTCTGTATTGATTTTCTGCATCATTGAGTAACCATATGCGTTATGTTTACCTGTTCAATCATTACGTAGAACTCGACGTTGCCAAAGTTAATGTTTTGCAACATTGCTGATAGTTTATTTCTTTTCTGAACGAGATAATTCTCGTGCCAATGTTATAAGATTATGTGTATTAAACGTAGAAATAGAAAATATAAGAAAAGAACAGCACGCAAATTAGTTCATTTGTATGTATTTCCACACAATCTACGGTCTTGCTTTGGCTTTGCAACAGTTTTAAGACTCCTCCAGACTCTTAACTGATGTTTTGAGTGTAGTAGAAAAAACGGGTAAAGAAAAGAATCCTTGGATTTAAATAGAAAGGAACCTTGCCATACCCTGGTGCGACTGAGGGGAATATATCTGTTTGGATGCTCCAAGCTTCGAACCTATGATGACTTGATTATAGATCATACACGCTTGTTCTGCGACAACAAGTCCGGTATACTAACTGTCTAAAAATTGTAGTATAAACTTGAGTGTTTTGTTTGATTAGTAGGCAACATGTAGTTTTGTAATGACATTTTATACATATTGTGTATACAGCGTGTTTTAAAATTACACTGACAAACTTTGGGAGGTGATTCCTTACTTGAAAACAAGACGAAAGTTCCTGTGACAAATCTTCGAAATGTGTATAGTTTCGGAGCCACAGGCTGCCGAAAGCGTGGGAAAATTACCTTTAGAGAATCATATTTCAAACAGCACTAACAGTAGAGCTGATGTGACATGCTAACGTCAAAGAATTCAAACGTATAAATTTTGAAAATGCATATTTCAAATTTCCGCAATAGGCTCGCAAAGTCTTCCCGAAAAGAAATACGGGATTCCGGAATATTTCTGAAGTAAAGGTAGGTATAGGAATGAGCATGAGTTAAGCGACTTCCCGTGTGAGTAAAGATGACATACGTCATCCCCAGCTTCCAATCTGGCAATGATATTCAATCACTTGGGTAACAAATAAATAAAACGTTCGATGAAATTATGCAATACTTTCTCCTGCCTGTTATGCAAACACGCATTTTTATTGCAAATTAATAGGTGTATAAAATCTATTCGAGATTTCGACTTGGTGTTTCCTGGTGAAAAAGAACCGTCCCATTCATGCTTATTTCGGTCCACCTTTTCTTCATTGAATTTCCTGGGAATTTCCTAATTCTTTTGGGGAATCCCTTGCGCACCTATTGCGGAGTTTTAAAATATACATTTTGGGTAGTTCAGGTTTAAAATCTTTGACGGTACCATGCCGCATCAGCTGTACCTTTCGTGGTGTTAAAATTATGAAGCTCTAAAATTCATTTCTCCACGCTTTCGGCAGCCTATAGCTCCGAAACTATACCGATTTCGAAATTTTGTCAGAGGAACTTTTGTCTTGTTTTGATGTGAGGAATTATCTCCAGAAGTTCGTCAGTGAAATTTTAAAACACGTTGTCCATGTATGTTCCACAACAAGTGAGAACAACTGAACATACGCCACCCAAATTCTTAATGATAATTAATAAAATAGTATATAGGTTTAAAAAGCATATTAAAACTTTAATATGATTGCGATTTAGTTTGTTAATGAATCGATTTAGTACTAATTGAATTCCGAAAACTTAGTATCGATTCTTGCTAGTAGGAAATTTGCGTTTATTAACAATATAATACTTCTATAACGAAGAAAAGATGCGCGATAGTATTAGTACTTGAAGTTCGATGTTCTTAAACTAAATATAGACCTCACCTGATGTTCGCGCTTTACTTCAGAAAAGATGAACCGATTCGACTAAAACGTTCATTATGAAACGGTGAACTTCGTTGAAGACTTACGGATATTAACGTTTCAAACTAATTTTTATTTAATTGATAAAATTATGACGTTAGCATTACTCAATTATTTACATCTACATATATTAATTGTTCATAAATGGTGTTTTCCGACTTTATTATTCAATATTTGTATATTCGATACAGAACTTTGGTTCTGATAACACAGGTCTGCGAAACTGGAATTCACTAAAACTTGTTTTGGTAATTTTTATACTAATTTTATAGTTTTTAACTAGTTTCCCCATACAAAATTGACCTAAGTTTTCCTCTAATTGTGCATGGCATAATTTGGTTGTCATCTATCCAATATCCTGGTCTATTAGCTCATATCGTTGTACGGTATTTACTCATCCCTGGAAGATTATATCCTCCTCCGATATCAGTTTTTGCATAGCGATATCATTGCAAATGCCTAACATCAGTTGTTCTTTTAATGCTCATACAGTATATCTTTGCATTTATCCTTGTTGACCTTTAATGTTTTAGCCTGCACACAAAATGAAATAACAGTTCCCATATTCGATGCTTGAAATTCTTCAATTTATACCTTTCACAACGTAATTAGGTTTAACATCAAATGCCTGAATGAGTAACGACTTCGGTTTTGCAAACTTCAGTGCTGATAGCACCTACTACTCTTCGAGCGAGCACATCTACTTTAGTAGGCCTCTAGACTTGAGACCCAATTGATGAAAGTAGTAATGATATTTTCTTTAAATCCGTTACATCATTTACTTCACAAAACACTGATATCTCTCTAGGTAGTTGTTAATTGATTTTATCTGTGGTGTGAAACATTCGATAGTTAATGCTAGTGCTACCATAGATCTCATAATATTCTAGATGTATCACGGTTCCCCATTCCCTGCTGCGCAGAAACTAATGGGTGTTTCTTCAATAGCACGAGATTTTGAATTCTACAGCCAGGTAGCGCTGGTGGTTACTTTCGGCCGCTGTGTCATTCCACTAGATGGCTCTCGAAGGCAACTTGCTGTAGAGAGCTTGGATTATAAGTGAAACAACAACGCAGAATTCGAGGCCATTAATGCTCTAGCAGTCCTGCAGTGGAAGCAGCAAAAGAAATACAACTCACGTTAAGTTCCGAAGTTCCAGATGAAACAACTGACAATTTATTGCACGAATAGTTTAGTTCGGAGGATAAACAGTATGGATAAACTCATAAATAACGAATTAAACAGTATCAAAATAACTGTTTCGGCAGTGGTTGTTTCAGAGGGGTGTCCGGGGATATTACCTCCAGAGTGAGTCAATGATTTCCAGTGTTTCTTTCAGGAATTTTTCCAGAGGGATATTTTAATTCTTTAGAAGGGATGAAACCGGAGAGAGAACAATCACTCTCATAGGAGCTACACACCACAGCGAGTAGCAACAGGAGAGAAATTCGAGAAGTATGTGGATTATGTTCACACTAAATTGGTTGACGAATTTATTTTCCATTAGCATTATGTAATAAAGGTAAAGAAAAATTTAAGTGTTTGTTCTAATTGTCTATGCTTATTATGAGATATATGATGCTACTGCTATGCTTGAATAAACTGGATCTATTTCAGTTTTACATCTGTTTCGGGCGTTGTTTAACCACCGTCCCCACACTGTCCAGTTAGCGAATTCATAGAATTGAGATAGTTTAGTTTTAGTTTTCGGGTCCCACCTTACCACCCCCGCCTCTTTGCATCCTTTGCACAAGCCGAGTTGTGCACTTCCAAGGGCGTGCATCACGATCATATTTGTTCTTCTCGCCTTGGGGCAGGCGTGTCCCTAGAGATTCTTGGATTGCCGGAGTTCCGGCATTCCAAGAAGCTCCTATGTTCCTTCTGTCAGAGACATCAGGTGTTGCGGGACGGACTTTGGACCAGGCGTCCAAAATGTTTTCCTGGTCTAAGTTTGCTTAATAGAACTTACTTGCTTGTGGGGGGCCCCTACCTATTATTTTCTTTATTAACATATAACACATAAACATATATTACAAATATTAGAACAATACATTGACTAACACTTGGACAACACATAGACAAGACAAATATAAACTTGGTTGGCTTCTTCTTCTTTTGGCCTCTTCTTCTAACCTGCAACAGAGTAGGAAGGAATAAGGCTAGGTGCGTGTGGATTGGGTGGTGCGTTCCACAAAGTTTTTGTCGCCTTGCTTTCCCTTTGATTTGAGATAACAAACTCAAGGTCGAATTAAACCAGCTAAATCCATGTAGAAATATACAGTATGTCCCTGAAATAAATAGTTGCCATCCTCTGTAGCCGTGTGGGCTAGGCCGATGGGTTGCGGGTTCGAATCCCGCCTGGGGTATGGATGTTTGTGAATTTTAAACTCACTGCATTCATATCATCGTGTCGAGCCAAAGTCCCTAAGCTACTAAAATTGCAAGTTTACCAACGTTTTTTATCTGATATAATGACGCAAACTTCCAAAGATAATTATTTGTCAAAATAAGAAAAAGGTTCCTTTAAAGAAATTTTGAAACATACGTAGTCTCCGAGCTACAGGTGCTCAAACATTCGGCGGCATCGTCACAAATGAAGTCATATTTGGGCACACAATGGGATAAATGTTATCGACTTAACAAATCACTATAAAAGTAGTGTCAAATACATTTATTTAAGCTTGTTAACGAGAGAACTAGCATAAATTAGCTGGGTTAGAACTGGAAGTTTGGTCCATTTTCGATTATACCGAAATATGACAAAAAAAGGTTCGTTGTGTCCCTTTTGTCTAACTTTATATTGTAGTCAATCGCTCCAGTATCGTTAAGTACAGCTCATTGTTTAAAGTGACATTGGTGGCGAATCAGTATTGCCAAGTTATTAATACTGATGGTTTAATGACAAAAGTTCTCAGCGACAAGTCGAACTGAAATCACTTTGCAACCTATTTTTTCTAATATTGATCAAGATCACTTTCCTTCCTCAAGAAAAAATTACCAGGAAACTACAAAAAATGTCTTTCTTGTCATTTTTACACCTTTTTGTAAAATTGTGTACAGTATAATGGAAGTATGAGAATATAAAGCAAGAGGATACAGTACATGGAATTAATGTGGGCACACGAGAGCGTTCCTCTTTAAACAAAGGTAGATAAGAGTTCATGTCTGTCGCTAAGGAAAACTTGTTGACTCTTTAATGAACCTGAGACCGTGAACACCTATGTCAATACAATCACTTATCAGTCAGTATTTATCACGTAGCTGTAGTATATTCTTCCATGTGTAATACTCAACTTAGGTTTCAACATTTTCACGTAAATTAATGCCCACATGCATTTTCCGTGGTTCATCTTATCAGAGTCACTATCTGAAAATACCGTAAAATGGTGTCCATGACTCATTTTGATTACAATAACAGAATCAGGTTAGTTTTTTTTTAAGAATTCATGTTTACTAACGCTGTCATCAAAATACAAAATGATAATTATTTTTCATCTTCCACAAAGATGAATAGGGAAGGAAGGGCCCAAATGTCATTATTCTGTTTTGTCCTAAAATATATTTTTTCCAGTTTATGGTGTTCTGCATCAGCTATTTCTCTAAAATATTTTTTACGTGCACATAATGAACTTCTCTGTACAACTTCTCTACACCAGGTTCAAGAAGGAAATCAATTTTCATCAGGAAATGAAGTAAGGTTGAAGAAGATAGAATGTTCCAGTTTTTGAAACTATCCTAGCTCAACGGAAGAAGCTTTATCAATACCACAAAAAGATAACTTTGATCATACTGTGACAGCATTACCATCGTCCTTTAAACCCCAGTTTTACAATCGACGGCTAATCTTCTGGTTATTTATTTATTATTTATTTACGTCTTGTTTTACATTGCGAAGTTAAGGCCCTTACGGCCTTTTCTACCACTGAACCATGAATACAAAGAGAGTAATTAACAGTTTCGGTAAACACTACTATAAGATGGAAGAGATTTATAATACAACGAAATTCATAAATGTAAACAAAATAAAGCAAAAACTAAAAGAGAGGAAACAAAACAAAAACTTATCTACACTACAGATTTTAGATAATCTAAAGTTCACTAACCACACACACACACACACATACATACATACACGAAAAATATAGGTATAAATGCAATGCCATGAGCACCATGAGAATTTATATAAACTAACATTATCGACTTACAATTAAATTTACATTGACAGCTAAAGAGATACTGGTATTTATTTGATATAAATTGACGATTTGAGAGAATACTATTCAAACATATCTTAGTTGTGTTGCTCTAAGAGGTAGCTGTAAAGCATAGATTTAAAACTTGTTAATGAAGTTGAGTCTCTGATGGAAATTGGCAGTCCGTTCCACTTACGGGATACAGAAACTATATAGGACTTCGAATAAAAGGATGAGTTATGGTGAGGAATAGAAAGTAATAGGTTTGCGCGTGACCTAGTGTCACGGTTGTGATGATCGCTTAGGAACTTAAAACACTGCAAAAGATAGGAAGGTTGCCGATCGCGTAGAATTTTAAATAGAAGCACTAAAGAATGCCACTCCAGTCGTTGTGAGACTTTTAACCATTGCAGCCTATTGAAATAAGATATTAGATGATCATAATGTTTAAGATTAAATATAAAACGCACTGAAGCATTTTGAATGCGCTGTAGCCGGTACGTGTGTACATCATCCAGGTTGGCAAGCACTACGTTGCAATAATCCACATGAGGCATTACTAAGGCCTGAACAAGCATTTTCTTAAGGGAGATGGGAAGAAAATTTTTAAGTCTGCTCAAAGAATGTAAAGTTGCAAAGGCCTTTTTAGAGACAGTACTAAAGTATTCCGTCCAAGTTAGATGTTCATTACAAATAAGACCTAAATTTTTTACGGTGTGCGAGGAAGGAATTATCATTCCATCTAGAAAGACGTTGGGAGAGGAGGAAGAGTTAAGAGATGAAAGAATTGCTGTAGAAGCTATACGTAGACATTGAGATTTAGATGGATTCAATTTCAGACCGTTATCATTTGACCACTGAACAATTCTTCGTAAGTCCTCATTCAATTTATCAATATATGTGGGTAGCTCACTTGGAGAACAAGTTACATATACTTGAAAGTCGTCGGTATAAAGATGGTATTTATAATGCTGTAATACAGATGGCAAATCATTGATGTACAAGCAGAAGAGAAGAGGACCGAGTACACTACCTTGAGGTACTCCATGATGAAGAGTTCTCAGAGAGGAGTCAATACCAGAAACAGATACATACTGCGAGCGGCCAGTTAAATAACTTTGAATCCAATTTACAGAAGAGTCTGAAAAGTTGTAAAACGTCGATAATTTGCGTATCAGAATTTTGTGATTTATAGATTGAAAAGCTTTACTGAAATCAAGAAGTGTAAGAATTGTTATGTTTCTATCGTCAAGAGCATAACGAATGTCATCTGTGATATGAGCTAAAGCAGTGGCGGTACTACGACCTTTCTGGAAACCTGATTGAAAGGGGTCAAGAAGGCTATGTGTTTGTAAGTAAGAACGAATTTGATCACTTACGACATTTTCTAGGGTTTTGGAAAGAGACGGTAAAATGTTAATAGGTCGGAGGTCGTCGGCACTGATAACTTTTGTCTTAGGGAGGGGAAGAACTCTTGCAATTTTCCATAAAGTAGGAAAAGTGCTGGTGGTAATCGACAGGTTAAATAAGTTGGTAATGGGAACAAGTACAAATGGCAATATTTTTTTAATTAATTCTAGAGAGATTTCATCTGCCCCTGTCGCTTTGGATTTTATTCTGTTGATTGCTTTTTCAACTGTCTGCGGACTCATGCATATCATAAAGAAAGAAGTGTGGTTTTGGGGGCATATTAATTTTTTGTTAGGCAGCCAGTTACTCTGCGTGATTGGTGGATATGTGTCACAAAAACGCTCATTTAGTGAGTCAGGTGCAATGTGCATAACTGTATCATCTACAGAATGTTTTTTACCTCTGATATCTAAAACTTTTAATTTATGCCACATTTGATTCTGATTTTCTCTGTTGATGATGTCATATGCAAATTTTAGCTTAGCTTTGCGTACGGCTTGGATGCAGCGGTTTCGAAGAACTCTATACGTTTCAAAACTTACCTGGGTAGTAGAGGGGTTGATTTTAAGATCTCTTCGATATTTTCTATAAGCTCCATCGCGACTAGCCATTAAGTTCAGTAGTTCATCTGTAATCCACGGGGTAGGAGGGCGAGAGACACGTTTTCTTTTTATGGGAGCATGAACGCTATAAAACTGAAGAATTAGCGAGTTAAGATAGGAAAGTTGATCATCGACTGACGGGAACAAATTTGTTAAATGCCATGGTAAGGAGGCAGCATCCGCCAACAGAGCATCATTATCAATCTTGTTCAGTTCTCATACGATATAATTTTCGGTTTAAACTTGGGTAATTTTATCGAATATTTTACGAATATAAGATCAAGTCTGGTTCTTAAAATCCACGACAATAACAAGTGGACTTACATGAGAAAGTAGGCGACAACGCTGAACCGAAAGTAATAAAACCAACCTGAACATTAAATCGAGAGGTCAGTCTTGACTCCTTCGTCAACCAGTCAATATTAAATCCGAACAGTCAATTTACGCTTGTGTGTTAGAAAGGGATCAAAGTCGAATTTTATCTAAGTTTATGAACTTCATAAGACCAGAACATTCGCATTTCTCCAATAAACTTACAACAATCACGAATTTTAGTATATTTGTGTGTAATAGAAAAGGAAGAAGAAAACAAAGAAAGTGCTAGTGTTAATTACAGTATTAAGGAACATTTGTTTTCCTACGCAATTTAGTGAAGATGTAGACTTCTTCAGTGAATATAAGAAAAGGAATATGTGTATTAGGGCATGATTAGCAAAATGTAAAATTGTGTCTTCAGTGTATTTCAGTGTCTTATATTAGCATGTCCTCCCCTAGTTATTAAGTAGTTAGGTCACTTAGGTGTAATTCAATGTTGTTTCTTCAGGGAAAAGTAAGTATCTCCAAATATGAAATATGTACAAATAGTGTTTTACTGATGTTATCTGTTTTATAACTAATGCATTCCAGTCCGCTACCCCTCCCCGAGATGCTAAATACGGTAAGAAACAGTCACAGACACGCTAAATAAACAACCACACAGCGAAGGTTGAATAACACACACACATGTATACATATATATATATATATATATATATATATATATATAATATTGCCTGTTGAAATCCGTGCGTTGTTTTATCCCCCCGGGCTAAAAGTTTAATTCGCACACTGTCCATTGTATTATTCAAAGTATCATCCCAATATTTTCCTAGTGTGATTGAGGCGACCAGAGAAAACCTGTCAGGATACTCGACACCGGGAATCGTTACGGACTTGGTAGCCGTGTGTGTTAAGCCACTAAGCCAGCGACTCGAAGGTCCCAGGTTCGAATCCCGGTGCAGCTGCTGCACTAAAAACACAGTGTAAATATTTTGCTATCAATGATTAACGTCATATGTTGCATGATCTTTTAGTGGTCTACTTGTAAGAATCTGATTCTGAAATCCTAATCATATGTTAGCAGTTATCACTTAACATTTGCCTTTACTGATAGGGAACTGACGTACAATACTTTTCCAAACTGAATAAAATATAATCAAATTAAGAGTTTAGAAAAGTGAATGCTTGTAAAAAGTATTTAGATTTGCAGGAGGGTAGGTAAGTATAGGTTTAGGGGCCCCAGACGACTGCCCACTATGGCCATGCATTAGGACTGCCCTCACCCTGTGCTTGCTATTTACACAGGTAACTGAGTCAGTTTTGGCGGCGCCCCTGAAGCTTTGGGGCTCCTGAGCTACAGCCAGTTTAGGCCATACGTTAATCCGGACCTGTACTCCACTGAAACTTTAGGGTGTTAAGTGATACAGTTTTGCAAATCTGGTAAAGATAAGTCACTTCTGTCACTGCCCTGGCACTTATAAATCTTTATCAGAAAATGGTAAAATTGTGATTTCAGGCTTCAACAGGAAGTGCTCTAAAGCCTTATGCGCCTGCTCGGTCCATCTATCCATCTGTCGACAACTTTCAACTCAGAAACTACTAGGACTACTTGGTGGTGGAGGTGTCATCGGAAAGGTCTCGGCAACACGAGTTCACGTACCATTAATCCAGATTGGAGGAGCGGATCTGGAGTTTTGGGGAGGCGGGATTTTCACTTTGGAACTGCTAGGGGTAGGAAAGTGGTTGAGATGTCGTTGGAAAGGTCTCGGCAACACGAATTAACGTATCATTCATCCAGATTGCAGGGGCGGTTCCCGAGTCTCAGGGGGAATTTCAACTTCGGAACTACTAGGGGTAGGAAAATGGTTGAGGTGACGATGGAAACGTCTCGCCTCAATTTCTCGAATGCAACATTGACAATATACATAGGATGCTCGCTGCTGAAGCCTGTCGGTAGCTTATGTGTACAGTTCGCGTACAGGGACAGTATAAAATGCAATGGTAACATGTTTCAAATTTTTAAAATTAGCTTTCATTTTTAAAAATTTTAAGATTCAATTTATGACATTTCTGGAACATGGCCCATGATTAATTAACTCCCTTCCAACAATACTGGGTATAATTGCAAAGTTTAGAATTACTTTAGACATATGACTTCAAAGATTTGCTTGGTGATCGTAGTTGCTTCCGTGACCAGATCATATGGATCAAAAGAGGAAATCATTCTCGTCCAAAGTGAAGCCCCATTTATGATTGCCATTATTCCAACTTGACTGAGGAGAAATGGGTTATGAACGCTTAGCCAATTATGTTGATCAACTCTGTTTTCTGTCGAAAATATCTCCAGCATTTTAACTGGCAACACTTTGGTACAAAAGATTCGTTTCCCAGAGGAACAAAATAGTATTCCTAATTCTGTTATTCTGAATATTGCGACAAAAATTAGATTACGTACTGTACTGAATACAAACCTTGAACAGTCTTTATGGAAAGTTCCTCCACATGGCAAACTATGGACCTCACATTGTGTTCCGAGTCTTGCGTGGGATAGATCTAGTTTACTTTATTGATTCGAGCATCTGCGTCCTATTTCCTCAAATATGTGTTCTAGAAACCACTGCTGTAAATCAAATGCAATTAATTATATGAACAAAATGTCTACGTATTGGTACGATTCGTGTACAATCATAGTCCTAGTAGTGTATCAGTTCTATTCTGTTATATCACATGATTAATTTTTTGTATAACCTGTCCTTTGTAGCTTTTCGTGCAATAGCTACCCCATTTTCGAAGTTTGCTGAAGTTATCTTGAACTAGAGATATGTTTTATCGCTATTAATATGAAGTGAACAAAGGTCTAATTAAGTATATGGTATAACATAACAATAATCTGACTAACAAAGGACTGCAGGTGTGAAACGAAAAAGGCGAAATACCATATTTTGGTCAAATTGGTTTGAATTGGCCATTTTTCCTCCTTGTCAAACAAATAACTTAGTATACATACCGTATTTCGATCAGGAAAGAAAAATATACACATTTAATTTATGCGAAATAAAGTGGGATTATATTATGATTCACACGAGAAAGGAAACCATTCATTGAATCCATAATGCTGAAGAATCTATTACCATTTCATGGCGCCTCGGTGTTAAATTTAGAGTACAGAAGTTCTTTTCCTTCGAAACATTTTTTCTATAACTCAGTTTTTCGATGTTTACTATAAAGAGCTTAAACTCCCACTGTGATCACCACTATCTTTTATTCATAGCAGTTTCCCAATGGACATTTCCGTTTTCACAGTCCTTATATATTTTACAACTTGTTTGTGTACATCAGATTAAATAATATATATTGTTTTTTTTTTTTTAATTTCAGCACTACGATTCTTCGTTACGTAAAAATATAGCACGAAATACTGAGAATTCAATCTCCTACGTCATACAACGAAAATCATCTTCTGATTGGTTTGACGTAATCAATTCGTACTATTTCCGTAGCTATATGCTTCTACCTATGTTACGTTCCTTATTCTGAAGTTTGAAAACGAAAAAAAAACAAGAAAGAGAAAGAACATTCACATCATCGCTTAACGAAATAATTAATGTACAAATCTGCAGAAGACACTTCAATAAGTTAAAACAGCAAAACATGTTTTTAATAACGGAAATTGTTTGAAACAATGACAGGGGTCAGTCTTAACTTGCAGTGCTCTTCTTATCGCTAGTTAGCGTCAATTTTAATGTGTTGACAATTTGGCGCAGTTGGTTAGCGCATGCAACTCTCAAATTTTTATACTTTCACCTAAGGTTGTTCGAATCCTATCAAAGACCGTGTTTTATTTTACTTCACCAAACTCAAGAGTAATTTCAATGTAATAATTTCAATTTACATTTTTGTTTCTTACATGCTTTTATTATTATTTTTTACAATGACATATTAAAACTATTCAATATATTCACGGGCTTCAAGGGGTACGTTAAATTGTTAATAGATGGCAGTAACGAGCACTATTAATTCATATGCTTTTGGGTTCTTGAAAAATGCTTCACTAGCGTTCATTAAAAAAGAGTATACAATTGTCGGATGTAAAAACCCACATTTTTCTTACAGAAAAAATAGGTAATGCTTTTTAAATACAAGAGTTCTTATGAGCATTATTAGAAGATATCTTATGATTTAATCATGAAAAAAGAGCTGCTATAAATTAGTGTTGAAGCTACCAATATATATCAATATCTTAAAGAAGTATTAACGACGTGTTAAGGCATACAGAAACGCTATTCACCACTTACACTATTTATTTCGATCCATTTTTGCTATCTCTTCTTAACAATACTGAAAAATCAAATACCATCTGTATGTTGATGACAAGCAGTAGGCAGATTCATTACGTCATAACATGGCGGCGCCCAATTAAGCGCAAGACAGGGACTGTTTCGAAACAAGGCTTTATAACTCTTGATAAATGCATCACAGAAAGAAAAGAAAATGTTTTCCGTAGTCTACTTCAACAGCAGAATTTTTTATTGCAATAAAAATTATACCGGAAATGTCCATTGCATCGCGATGTCGGTTGGGCACCGTTCCAGATCCACACTCCTTGAGGAAAATTCTTGGCAACGCTGGAAATCGAACCGGGACCTCTCAATCCGTAGTCAGCAACGCTTACCACGAGACCAACTGGTACGCATTTTGAACTTTTACACAGTTGACACAATCTTTTAGGGCTGATTTTCACGAAAGCTTACGTTGCTTGCGATTTGGGTGAATAGCCAATTGAAACATATGTTACACTTGTTAGAACACGCAACAAAACACGTATTTCAATTGGCTACTCACCCAAATCGCGAGCAAAACAAGTAACGCAAGCTTTTATGAAATCAGTCCTTACTCACCGTTCGATGGATTACAGCCGCTCATGGCGCTGTGAGCGATTTACTTATCGTCTGTTGCTTAAAATAGGCCCATCACTTTGTACTTTGAAGCGGGTAAGAAACCTTCGTTATTTAAACAAATTAGGCACTTTAGACAAACAGCCCATTCAAATCTTACGTAAGACACCTTCCTTTACTTACCCACACAGTCAATTTCTCCCGTAATTTTTTTCTATTTTCTGGTGACGTAAAACTATAACGGCACCCAATTCTCTACAAGAAATTCTAAATTCAATTCAATTTATTCAGCTTGTACATTAGCTCACAACAGTAAGCATTACAATTGTCAGAGGACATTTAAAAAAAAAATTGTCAGATATTCAGCCGTTGTGTAATAAGACTTTCGTACAAAGAAAGTAAACAATTTTCTCTCAAATTTATTAACATTGCTTACACCTTTCATTTCTAGCGGAAGTTTATTGTATAAGTGTGTATAATTAATATATTTTTTTTAAAAAAAAAAGAAGAGGAATTTTGCAGTATAAAGTATATATTTTGTTGTTGCCTGGTATTAAAGACCTGTACATATATATAGTCATGGTAAAGTAAGCAGTTTTTGATTCCTAAACATATCTTTACTGGATGAACTTCTACGTAAACCAAAATTTAATACAATTGCTCTCTTTTGCAAACGGAAGAGCGTTATAACCTTGGTTGAGGAACCGCAAAAAATCACTCCATACTTTATTAATGAGTAAAATTTTGCAAACTACAACGATAAGAGTGATTGGCGTGAAACAGTATTACATAATCTGTAGAGCGCAAAGCATATTGAGCTTAGATTTTTCTCACGCTGTTTAAGTGAAAGACCAGCTTGGGGCGTGGAGTAACGAGGGCGCACGTCTGAAATTGTAAGGCAAGCTTAGCTGAAAGACAAGTACGTCTGAAATTCAGCTTAATTTACTACCTTATTTGTTTATATGTTCATCCCATTGGAAATTATCTTGAACTGATACTCCTAAAAATTTGACCGAGGATAAGATTCTAATTGTTCTTGAATCAAGGGTAATAATATCTGAAGAAAATTATGTATAGTTGATTTTTCATTATTTAGCTTCAGTTCGTTTGCTGAAAACCATGTTGAAAGATTGTCAAAAGTAGATTTCAAATTTTCATTTAATTCCTTCATAGAGTTACCTGCCACAAGTATATTTACGTCATCAGCGTGTAATACACCAAAACTAGGTTGTATACATTGTAACAGAACATGAATGTATAATGTAAAGAGTAAAGGTCCCAATATGGAGCCTTGAGGGACACCTTTACTAACATTTTTGACAGTGGAAGACGATACACATAAGTTGTTTTGAATATGTCCTTTTATTTGTACTACTTGCATTCTATTAGTAAGACAAGATTTAACCCATTCGTAAGATGTGCCTTTAATTCCATAGCGATACAATTTTAAAAGTAATATCTGATAATCAACAGTGTCAAAAGCCTTTGAGAGGTCAGCAAACATCCAAACGGTATAGTATCCTTTATTTAATCTAGCCATAGCATTAGTAAGAAAATCAAAAGGGCTGTGTCCGTTGATTTATTTTTCTGAAAACTATGCTGGCGTTTAGATATTATATTACAAGAATATAGGAACTTATTTATACGCGATAGCATCAAAGATTCAATTTTTTTATTTTTTTAATATCAACAAAACAGAAATTGGGTGATAGTTTTTCGGATCATACATATCACCTCTTTTATGAAAAGGGATGACCTTAGCAAATTTTAATTCATTCGGAAACACACCTGTTTCAATAGATACATTGATAACAGAGAAGTCCATTCCGGACAACAGTGAACAGTTTTGAATTCCCATATTCCATTCCGAGATGACGTAAGTGGTAGGAATTTGTGGGTACCAATGATCCATGTACAACGCAGCGAGCCCCAGATGGGAAAATCTGAGCGATGCTACACTCCTGGTGCGAGAGGAACGCAACACCAAACAAAATTGATATTCAGTATTTCGCGTCGATATTTAAATGCACAAGAAGTCAATCAGTCGTTGCCTGTTACATTTCAGTTATGTTTCAATACATCAACAGGTATCTTGTATATTTCTCTTCCACCTGCATGTGTGTCCGTGGTTGCTAATTCCTCTGTCGCGAGAAGCATTGTGATAGCATGACTTGTCCTGATTGGCGCTAGCTAGCTCGAGATTTCAAATCTTAGTAAAACACTGATTTCTCTAAATAGATCCCTTTGCTATATTCCCAGTTGTCGTCATACGCCATTCAGTCAATCAGGACGGAATTGTTTACCTGTATATACATACATTGCATTGATAAGATGGCAGACCACTTTTGTAACGTAAAGATCACATATTTTAATAACCTTACTCGGAACATGATCAATTCCTGATGAACTTGAGACTGATAATTTACTTATGGTGTGTGATACTTCCTCCTCATTAACTGGGGTCAGATACAGTTTGGTCAATAAATTTAATCGTATTAATTTTTGTGTGGGTAGTTTTATTAGGTGAGGACTGTACAGACATTTGAAATTGATTACTAAATGTATTTGAAATATCATTTCGAAAAGTACATATCTTACTATCTACACACAAATAATCAACGGTATTTACTTTCTTTTGGCCAGTACTCTCATTTATAACATTCCACATGGTTCTTGTTTTGTTCTTGGACCTCGAAATATACATATTGTTATAAGAAAATTTAGCTGCTTTTACCATACGATACATTTTTCTGTACTTCTTGATATAGTTTACGAGATCTGAGAAAATTGATGCTTAGCTTTTAGCAGCTTATGATAGCGAAACAAGGTCAACTTGGAGGTAAGTATACCTTTGGTAATCCAATTAGCATTACTATTGTTTCTCACTATTCTAGGTTTTATCGGAAAGGAGATATAAAAATAGTACAAGAAAGTTTCACGGAATTGTTCATACTTTTGATCAGCTGTACCAGTCATATCTACTATCCGATAATTCTGTTGATAAATTCCACCAAAATTTTCCATGTTTTTGCGCGAAAAATTCCTAGACTGCACCCTATACATTTTACCATTCTTATCAATTATCAATCGTTGGACTCTCCCAGATACGTTGGACTCTTCCAGAAAATGCTTAAGTGTAGTTCAGACACTAGAGATTCGGTAAGATGGATGGAAGCTGCTGAAATTCTTAGTTTTATTTTGTTCTACCACATAGTAATTTTGGACTTAACACATAGAAAATTTAACAAGATACATCATATAGTGACTCAGTGCTTAATGTAATAGTGATCCAAGTTTAAAATTCAAAATTGATAGTGAAAAATACACCATAATAGTGACTGTGACTAGAGTTAAAAAGTAGAACTGACGTCTATGGCGGACTGTAACCATAGCAACTGGTAATCAACTGACATTAAAACAGCAATTATAAAGACTGATAGACTGTTAAACTGTCAAATGTTAAAAATATTATTAAAAACAGCAATTATTTAAACAAAAGTGCCATGGATGGGCGTAATTAATTGCCATTTCCGCACTAGCTATTAGACCAGACCAGTTCAGACACTTGATCATGTGGTTAATATTTAGCATGAGGTGATTTAAAAATCAAGCTTTAGTGAGCCTGCCAACAGTGAAATGAAATACTGGAACGACGAGTGAGCTGGTACTACTGATGTTTATAAACATGGCTGCGTGGGGCTGCTTAGCAAGGAATTCGTCTGTTTATTGGAGGTGGGTATTGTTTAGATGAACTTAATTAACTTTGATTTCACTTTTTTATGAAAACATAGTATGTATATGTTGGTAGCACGTGTAATGTATTGTATCGATTTTCATGTACGGCTTCAGTATAATACATGCTGGGGAACTGGAATCACAGCAATCAGGAGAGGTTAACTTTTACTTTATGGCCGCCAAAAATATATATATATATATAAAATTTACAGCAGAATTGTAATATTTCCAAGCGGTGTGTGGAAGTGTTGAAGGGTTAAGTTCCGAAGAGGGGTGAGCTAAAAGGTAAAATTTACAGAAGAAATGATATAATTAAAGGGATATGGAGACTGTAAGTATTGCAAAATGTAACGGGTGCGTTCTCGAATTAATATACAATCAAGTTGAAAGGGTGGTGAAGAAGAGGCAGCTATTTACAGTAGCGGAAGGTAACTTAAAGGGGCAATTAGAAAGTGTCCGTTATTGCGATGGGAAGATGAAGTGGCTAGCTTTAACTAACCCGCCCACGGCTTCGTTGCATTACTTTGTGTCTATGAATCGTCATCCACCCGATTTTAATTTTATCTAGATGTGCGAACTAAAATCGATGCAACGAATCTGCAAGATATGTAATTGAGTCTTCAGATGGCAAATTAGTATGACGAAAGTTCTCCCCTTCTGCGGAACTAAGGCCGTGTTGAGATTCAAAACACAACAAAGTTTCGAGTCGTGCAAGTGTGGATTAAGATTGTAAGAGCCAAAAGTACGGGCTACTATTTCGCTGCTTCCTCGTTGCGAACGATCATATGGAGTGAGTGATATACGTCATATGCTGAAAATGGGATATATATTCATGTTTAGAATGGTATAGTCACAATAATAGTGCACCGTAAAGTATAAACTTGTTTTGCTAGATATTTGCAACTAAAGTGCCAAATTGAACCTTCCTGTCATTTTTTATTTCATATAATTTCCAGCAAAATGATTTGAAGTGAACTTGTTAGACACAAAACAGTAAAAGAAATTATAAAAATGGGACATTGAACACACCGTTCGAAAGATTGTCATTTCAATGCACGTGATAGTAAACTTTCAGGTGTCGTCGATCCGTTTTCGTTAGCAGAAAAAAAGAATGAACTTCATCAGGGGTTGAAGAAGTCTATTCTGATTAGTTACTTCCTTCTCCGCTGAGAATATGCGAAATACAAAGCTTTCTTAACCAGTACTGCTTGAAATGGTGAAGCATATTTATATCAATATCTCCCCGCACAATATTAATTTTTCTTGGTTTCTTCTATAACTTCCATGGTTTTTAGAATAAAAAGTCCAACAGTTTCCACCATTCTAATCTTTTATATGGTCCAGTCGAATTAATTACTCTCATTATACCCAATTACTAATACAGCTTTAGATTAATTGAAAACACTTTGTACTTTTCCCCACGGATACAGTAACCCTAGTTGGCGGAATCGACAATGGTTTCCAAAACGTTTGTTCTAAAAAACGGACTCTTTGTATCATTTTATCCCATGTGCCCCATCGAGTCCTTCACAAACCTGCAATTGATATATGATTTGTCTGCTCCAGACCAGACTCATAATAAGAAAAGGTGAAGTGGACGAATTTTGGACTTTATTGTCTGGCAATTATGTTTCCTACGAAACGTTATAAAACAAAGGTCTTTAACAATGACTTTAAAGTGTTGAGATTTTGAAAAGAAATATGACAAGTTGCTGAAAACTGTATCTTTCAGCTAGTTTACTGAAAAGTGGTTGAACTTCTATTCATGCCATTTCAGTACTTTTCACTGCAGCCTGCCTTTGTTTTTTGACTTGGTAGCTCGGAGGTTAGCACCTGGCCTTAATTTAAGGTTCCATCCCACATTTACGTGGTGAAATTGCCGACAAACTTCAAAATAACCATTTGAAGCTGCGGTACCTCTCTTGTTGCTGATTCATAAAGAGTGTCCGTTGTCAGTATTGTACTGTAGACGGGTATCAATATTTGAGACAATTTAAAAAATCTCTGTGATAGGTGGCGAATTTATTAAAACCATAGCAAGTCGCGTGGTCAGAATAACGATCATCGTCACTGCTTGATCTCTGCTTTCAAGATCGGAGTCAGCTACTTCTTCAAGTGGTTCCCTATTTGCCATCATGATGCTAAAATGAGCAGCGAAATTGTGAACTCTCACTCGGAATCGAATTTGTAGCCCCTTCCACTGAAGATGAGATTAGTTAAGCGGACCTCTCAGTAAAATCGTTCCGGTAGCCGCTTTCGTGTTTCTGATTGAAAATAACCTTGCTTTCAAAGTGATCAAGCACCATTTCAGTAAATTCAATAGATGCCATTGTACTTACCAAGCGGTCTCCTCTATGAAATATTGTGTTTCTGAGTGAAAATTATGCACCGGGACTTGTAGCGAAGTCCTGTAATCCAGTTACCTTGATAAGGAAAGGCAGATTTCGTTGTAACTGGTGTCGCATGTTGGCTTGGATCAAACTCTGTCGTGACTCGCATCCCACATTAATGCTAGTTACCGTATTTAGAAGCTCCATGCTCGATTAACACAATAATCACATTTCAAAAGAGAAGAAATGTTTTCCGTCATCAAATATGAGACACCAAAAATGTGTTGTGCGAAGATCGAAGTTACTATTATTATTGTCCTGCGTGGGCGTTCAGTTGAGAGGGTTATGAAATATATAGTAATCCGGGCGAAACAGCAAGTACTGATATAGAACTGAGTCTTGTTCTTTCAGCGATCTACTGGCAACTAAAGCGATTGGAATAAAAAAAATGTTCTCTTACGTCTGTGGAGCAGTACAATTTGTTTCTTTCGATTCTCTAACAACTGATTGCTCACGCAGGACAGTCGCAGTCACATCATTCTAATTTGTGTACATGAAAGTGAGTTCGAAAACATTTATCGACACAAGGTTAATAATTAAAAAAAAAAAAAAATTCAAATGGATATTACTAAACAAACTGATTCTAACTGAACGTCACTTAAAGTCTAAAGCGTTCAGGGACGTCGCAAATCAAGGAATCCTAACTATATTCAAAAAGGTAAAAAAGAATCTGTGTGATGAATATATGGTTGATTTTTTTTTTTTTTTTTTAAATTCTGCATTGCATGTTGTAAGAATGCCTTTGTAGAGTTATATGAAAACGTATATCTAAAAGTTGTTGAGAGAGAGAAAAAGTACCTGGGTTCTATCTAAAGTGACTTACTGTAAATGCTTGTACTTCCAGACGACAGCTGAGAAATGCATGGAAGCAGCCCATACGTAGATACGGTTATGATCCTGATGGGAAAACAACCGTTACTATTTTGAACAAAGAAGTTGGAATGGGCATTATGATTGATTCGTATTCAGAGGTAATTGTAGTCGTATTCGCACTAGCATTTTGCTTCATTTTCTGATATTATGGAAAATATTACTGCTGACTTCTTACATGCAAATCTCTAAAATTTTGCTTAGAAATTAACTTGAAAAATTTGTAGATTTTGTGGGTATGTTTCTTACATGTTAATATCTTTATGCAAAGACTGTGTGTGGTTATATATGCTGAAAAATGTAGAGGAGAATTAGTCTTTGTAGTGACCGGGAATCGAATCTGAATCTCCCAGTTGTCAGCCAGTGTTCTGCCATCTTTGCATGTAGATAATTCCTCTGGCTTCGGTCAGCGAGCAGATTTCTTCTTGTAGGACAACCAGGGCTTGGTGATCAATATAATTTTAAAAAAAAAAGAATATTCATGGTTCAGAGGGTAGAGGAAGGAGTCTGTCAAGGTCTAAGTTGAAGGTACCATCCCACTATTTCCCTGGTGTGACTTGAGTAAAAGTCCTGGAGAAACCTCAGTCAGGATAGAGCGGTCGCTGATGACTAGGTGGAATAGTTGAGGCCAGAGAAATGAACTATATGCTCAGAAGTTGGTCGTGGTGGAGGTTTTTCTGTTGGCAGAGCGTTGGCGTAGTTTTCGGAAGGTCGTGGGTTCAATCCCAGCGGTCGACCACCTCAGTCACACCTGGCAATTGCCAGGATGGCACCTTCAACATAGGCCCTGGCCGACACCTTCCCGGATCCTTTCCGACCAGAGCCTTAGATGCCTAAAGGCCATCAATAAAATTCAGTTCACTAGGAGATCAGGGTTCGATTCTCGGTCACGCGTATGTTACTTCTTCGGTAAGGGGCGTAACGAAAGGCGTGTGATAACTTACTACTTTGTAATTCCTCTTAGAAATATTGAAGGCTTGTACAGGAGATTGTTCAGTGAATAATTTACAGGATCCGTTGTACAAAGATCACATATCACTGTATGGGAACTTCAATAGATAACAACAGTGTATTCATTGGGATTACATTATATGTCACCATCCATCTTGCGTAAAATAAATTTGAAAAATAACTCATCTAAGACATTGAAAAAGTTAAGAATCACAATAATCACAATATTTCGTCCGTTGCTTTGCATAATTATGAACTTAGCTAGGTGGTTAACAGGTTAAAGCTTAAAACCTTAACCACTCGATAAGGTCCAGTTGACTAAACGAGATATTATCGACTATGAATTCTTGTGACGTGTCCTAGATAAGTTTTATGCTTTTATTTTATATCAGTATTCATACCCAACATGGAGATCTCAGGGAATTTTGATTTTGGAAGGAAAAGGCCTGGAAAATTCAGGGAAATTGGTAATTTCTAGTAAAAAGAAAAAACTGGAAATATCAGGGAAGTTGAAACCTTTATATATTGCAGTTGAGGAAATTGATTTCTGAACAGCTACAAAGATTGTCTGTGAAAGAACAGTTAGTTGCATAATTAAATAATTTGTATGCATATTCAGAAATTAATTTCATTGGACTTGGAAAACCAAGACATTTTTTTTTAGGTTCAAGTTGATTTGAGGCAAGGAAAGCTTTAACCAGATGTGAAGCTTCTGATCGACACTGAATTTTTTTGGAATGGCAACAATTTAAAAAAAAAAACTTGGAGTGCAGCCAGCTTCTTGAAGTATACACTTGTTCGAAAAGTGTAATTTACTGATATCCTGAATCTGTTTTCAAGAACCCATCTTTGGCCCAGGAGCAAATGTACGCATGTATTCAAATATTTCATTCCAGCAATCGTTTATCAAAAAAATGTTGCAGAAAGAACCAGTTCCTAATTTATGATTTCGTGTAGCTTGGCCAAAAGAAAACAAAAAACGGTAGACTTTAAAAAAAAATCATGAAAATAAATATTATCATGACTAATTCTCGGTTTAAGTTGCTTAAAACTGACAAGAAGTTTGCTCTCCTATGGGCGGTAGTCACCATTGTTCTTATATTGTCACATGGAAATGTAAGAGTCTGTAGTTGAAAACTCGCAAGAGGACTCTGTCGTAGCACTAAGGCAACTTTACGACTGCATTTAATATGCATTATGAATTGTGACTGAAAAAAAAACAGGAAGGTAAAGGAAAATAAACAGGGATTGAAATGAGAAAGCAGGAACTGGCACTATTAAGCGAGTTGGGAGAAAGAAAAGGTTTGTGAAAACTCATAGCTTTGATAAACAGAAAGTAATAAAGGTTTACAGGGTTGGTAGGGTAAAGTTTTGTAGCTCTTGAGAAGGTAAAAAGAAGGGGTTGGAAAATGTTCACAGTTGTGGAGCAGGAGAGAGAAGAAAATATTATCAAACATATTTTCGTGTGCAGTAATTTTAGTTGTTTTGTATGTAAAAGTAAGTACAACAAAAAAAAAATATAAACACAGAAGTAGACTACATAATACAGATAGGGCAACAAAATGCATATGATACATGCAGACTCGAAACACTATAAAAACAATAAAATGAAAAAGTGAAGAAAAAAGATAAAAACATGGATAGGTGCTTTTGTACCAACTTGTTACCGATAGTTTTTGTCAAAGATAAGTTGACACCTGCCCTAAACACCCCAAACGCACTGAATAAAAAAATTCACCCAGTTTAAAAGTTACAATGTTGCAAAACACACACGTGTTGTAGAGTTGACCAGATCACTTGCCAGTGCAAGGACGAATATATCTGAATAACCAAACGGAACCAAAACACCAGGGTCACGGAACACCTTAGAGATGCCAAAAAGAGGGGATTACCCACGTCTGGTCTCTCACAACACCTGAAAACTACCACACATGAAATAACCGATGCGAAGATATTGTAAAAATCAGATTCACATAAAGAGCGAATGATTTATGAAAGTATCCTTATTCACAAAAAACAACCTGCACTATATTTAGATCAAGGCATGTTAAATAAATCGTGATTTGACATAATTAATAAAATGCAATAAAGCAACATAATAAAAACATTTATTAACTTATTTCAACTTGTTTTTTTTTTTAATAATAAATATATTTATACACGCAGCTTCCCATACATAACCACACACACATATTTGTTCATCGAAGTCCTTCTATTTTAGTATCTGGCAACAGTATTCCATTTCGCAGCACACACTGGCAACATTGCACGTAGCTTGTTCTGCCCAGGACCGCCATTTTTTATTTCACCTGCAAAGAAAACTGACAAAAGCCATATTTGCGGACGCCTTCTTTTATCCTCTTAATTATTTATTCTTTTTTTTTTCTTCACCTGAAGAAGCCAATGCGTCAATTGTTTTTTTATCGCCATTCTGTTAAACGATACGATGACAGTGAGGATGTTGTACCATGTTGAAGGTAAGCGTAAGAGTAAGTACCGGTAGTTAAATATATTTTATTACAATATAAGAAACCTTTTATATTTTTAAAGTATTTACTCTGAACTAATATGTTTGTTTAACTACTTTGACTCATTAAGTTGTATGATTTGGGTTAAACAGTTGTATAGTTTGGTTTTATAAACATATATTCTGTTCAAAATACCGAAATTGCATGAAAATGTGAATTTAGTTTCAATAAAAAAATTGTAAAATAAAGTATGGAAAGAGGAATGGCATGAACAATTGCAAGTGATAACACTATGATGATTACGTGTGTGCTAAGTTCGTTGGTTTCCAATTGCTCATTTAGGAGAAGAGTGGTCATTCTTATGGGGGTAAACGTGTGTTTTTTTTGTTGTTTTTTTTTTTTGTATGATTTGGTTTTTTACCATAAGACCTGGAAATTGCACAAATAATACCTGGAAAACCTAAAAATTTCAGGGAATTGAGTTTAATACGTTCGTAGGAACCGTGATTTTATTTTATATCAAAAGTTTGCCTGAACTTTGTTGAAGCTATCATTAAAATATTTCGCTTGATCCAATCAAACTTCATCAGATGTTAAAATGGTCCGAATTTAAAAGAACTGGTTCAGGAGGAAAGGGCTGGAAAAGGGTTCAGATGAACAGTTAAGTATGACGTCATCAGATAGGTAGCTGGTTTTGAATATAAACAAACTGTAAATGATATAATCTAAATAGAGACATGCGGAGCCGGAAAATTTCTTACGCGTTAATTTTATTTTTTATTTATTCTCTAAGCAACTTACAGCACTGTTCCTTTTACAAGTGACATCATAGTTGTACAGTTTCAAAGGATATACTACAACATAATATTATTAACAAATATAGAGAAGCAAAAAAGCATTATATAACTAACAAGCACAGTTTCAATCAAATTGGTTAACGTACAAACGAGATGTGTACAAAGGTTGCTCCAATCCTAACTAAACCATCACCAAAAGTAATGGCTAGTTACGCTCAGTAAGCTCCTGTCAGTCGCACGGCTGATCGGAGCACCACCAAACTGTTTCTTCAGGAACTCGGTGATCAAAGGCAAAAATGCTCTATCCTGAGATGACATCTATCGATAAAAACTGAACTGCTAGTTCTAATTTTTAAAATCTTTGGTCAGTGCTCGCAAGAAAGATAGATTAAAAAAAAAAAAAAAGTAGCTATTTGTACATGCAATCTCTAATATTGTGCAATATTCAACACAGGATCTTGAATTATATTGTATTAAAAATATATTACATAATCGTTTTAGGAAGAATACTTGGATGCTTCCAACGCAATAAGGATTCCGGACTACAGTATTATATTCTAATTTAGCCCTGACCAATAGGTAAAATAAGACTCAGAAGTGAGTGGAAGTCAGTGGCGGCGCCAAGGAGCGGGCAGGGGGCAGTTCATCTAACTTAACATGACTCTCCGAATGATAACAGTCGAATTATATACATCATTTCCTATACAAACCACTTACTTATTCAAATCTCAACACTTGTTAACAAACTTACAAAGAGTAACTCCGGGCAAGTTGCACATATGGGCACTGAGTACAAGTCTTACTACATACAATATAAAGTGTCGGTTCAAGAAGATTAGTAACTTCCTAAAAATAATTTTACTGGCAGAAATGAGATTTATACAATCTCAAATGCCATATAGGAAAGAAAGGAATCGAAATTCCGAAATTTTCGGACATTATTTACTCTCTCGTAACAAAGTATGGACTTATTGTTTGAAACTTTCAGTGACCACTTTTAGGTACTTTATCGCACAAATACTTAGAGGTTAATGCAGTTAACAGCAACGGAAATTGGTTGTTTTTTGAAAATTTAGCCGACATTTTCTCAGAAAAAAAGTTCAAAAAATCGATTTTTCGATATAGTTTGGACACTTGTGTATTCTAGAAGTTAACCAAATCGACTAGTCACTGGTTTAGATTTTATGGCTAAAGTTTCCTAGGGGAAAAAATATTACATGTCGGGGAAAGTGACGTCCAAATATGGCCGATTTTTTGCAGAAAACATTCAACCATAAGATCTAGACTTCAAAATTTTAAATGGAAACATGGGTAGATTTTGCTCCCCTTGAAACAAGCGCTAAATTTTGAACAACTTTTTGTGGAAACAGCTCATATCATTCGGCAGGTACAAGACCAAATTAGTGGTCAAAATTAATACATGATGTGGAAGGAGGTATTTCGGGATTTTTCGGCTGCTATAACTCAAAGGGTTCGAAACTGAAGTAAATTACTAAATTAGATATGCGGAATCAAACGGTGAATTTTTCGAAAACAGGGGTGTCCCGGGAATACTGCTACGTGTGTGTGGGGGGGGGGGACACTTCAACAAATTTAAATAGAAACAATGGTTGATTTTGCTTTCTTCGAATCAAACGAAATTTTGAACAACTTTCAGAGGAAACATGTTTAATAACTTGTAGCGTTTGGGAATTACAAGAGTTAATTGGTAGGTCAACAGTTCACTTATCAATTAGCTCTTGTTACTGGAGATATTTTAAAATTTTGAATTCCTCCCCCCACCACCGTAGAGGTATTCCCAAGACGCCCCTGCTTTCAGAAGCATTACCATGTGATTCCGCATATGCACTTCAGTATGAACATCTTTTGTTCCATAGATTTCTGTTTCAAATTGTGTTATGGCCCTGTTACAGTTTTATTGAATCACCCGGTATATATACGGTGCGTTTCTAAAGTCCCCGAACTCTAATTTAAGATGATTATAAAAAATATAAATTTTTCACATTTGAATTATTATAACATGAAAATATTTCTACATTTTGTTCTTACCATAAGGATGAACAACAAAGTTTAACATTTGGAGAAGAAGTTAGAAATGTTTACCATCAACTGCTAGGCACAACACAACGACACATATTGGAAGCTACTTTGTGTAGCGTTGTGATCGGGATGTCGCTCACTGCTCTGGTTATATTCTCCTGGAGGTCCTGGATTGTTTTTCTGCACTATATTCTTAAGATATTCCCACAAATAAAAGTCTGGGTGGATTAAGTCTGGCGAAACGAGGCGGCCACAAGTTTTTCGATATTAATCGATCGCTGAAGAAACGTCTGAGCATCTCCATTGACTCATTTGATGTATGGCTCGTTGCTTCCTCCTGTTGGAACCAACAGTAACGTTCGTCTTTCTCAAGCAAAGCTACAAAGTGAGTGATGATGTCACTATACACTTCTGGATCAACAGTCGTGTAGAAAAAAAAATGGACACACCATTCTTCTTGAAATTGCGCACAATCCTCCGACTTTCTCAGATTGAAGTGGAACTTCATGTACTTCATGAGGATTTTCCGAAGCTCATATCCCATCACGTATCCACATAAATGGAATCAGGCCTCATCACTGAAAAATGTTTTGTTCAGTTTGTCGACCACATTGTTCCGCGTGAATATGTTGAACCTCTTTAACTACTCGCACCCTGTATGCTCGGAGCTTCAGACGTTTTGCATCCCTATGACTAGATGACAAAGATTTTCCTACCTCTTGAGGAAGCTGCCTCAGAGACTTCCTAGGGGAGTTCTACAATTTTTTACCAACATCCATAAAGAAAGTCTTGTGTGAAAATTAATGGTCGTCCGCTTCTTGGCTTATCTGCAACGTTTCCTGTTTCGCGAAACTTTTTTGCTAAATCATACACTGTTATTTTTCCAGGTGAAGGAGCGTTGGGATATCTCCTATGAAAGATCTCTATACAGCGTTCGTATGGTTTAACTTCAAAGTAAGCTTTCAAAAGACAGCAAACCTCTGCTCCCGTGTGAGACTCATGATCAACTGAATTCGTGCGCGTTTTCGACTGAGCATCTGGCTTTCATTCTTCCTGCTTACTGCGCATGCATCGTTGTTCATTGTCGTCTAGTGTTGATTTGTATGTTCCAAGAACACAAACAATTACAAGCAGCAGTTTCTAAAAACATTTCATTGTTGTTCAACAATGAATTTTTAAAGCCAGAGTTCGAGAACTTTAGAAACGCACTATATATATATATATATCTAATGCAGAGGAAAGCCGGAAGGGCAATTTAAAGTAAATTTATAATGAAAAGTAAGGAAAATACTTAGAGCTTATTGTTCCGTAGAAAAATAAACGCACACACATACACAACACTAATAACGGAACAATAATCTCTGTATTTTCCTTACTTGTCATTATAAATTTACCTTATATATATATATATAAGGTAAATTTATGAGAAAATGAAGGAAAATGCATTATATATTTTCCGTATAAGTTCACACACATATTCACATATATAAAAGTCACTACGACGTTTCATGCATACAGTTGCACGTATTCATGTGTGTAGAGGAAGAGAGTGAAGTGCGCGTGTTCACAAAGTACAAGATTGAAGAGACAATGACGACACGTAGCGGACGATGCATCACACTTGGAGAACAACTGACTGCTATAGCACGTAGATTTCCGGAGCTTGGAACAATGACAACTGTATATCGTGTAAGTACAGGGTGGAACCGTGGATGGAAATGTGTTGAAAATCAGAGCACACCCTGAAGTTTAGAGTTATTGAATGTTAATCCCAGGATGTATTTTGGCGCTTAAACCATGAATGAATGCACTCTCCCAAAGGCGGCGTGTTGAGGTGCTGGTCGTAGGGGGTAAAATGTGGATTATGGCAACCAGGAAAGATAGATCAAAATTAGTATTGTGGGACTCGGTGTGCAAGGAGACTGGGGCATCCGGTTTGTTAATAGTGCAAAAGTAACGATGGTTGTTAATACGAAAGTTCAGAGGGCCACCTGTTTTCCCTCATAAAAGGCATCACAGAACTTGTAGGTTAGGATGTATATAACATTAGAGGTGTGGCATATACCCTTGGGATTGAGGGTGTACCGGCCATTAGCAGTATTGATAGTGATTCAGGAAATTCACTTGTGATTGATTGTGTTGTTCACCCGGGAAATTCCACTGTTACCTCCTTCGTAAACCTATCCAGCCACAACCTTGCTGAATCTGAAGCTGACATCTTCTCTAAAGGACTGACTTTTTCCCCTCCAAGCCGTACAACCACTTCCCGTTGTTAAAAGATATCCTTTCCTTTGCCCGCGGACTAAGATGGCGCTATTTTTGGATCAAAAATCCCCCGATTACAGGCACACCTCCCAATAAACTCCATACTAGCCTTGAACTCTTTCGCCCTCCCTCAAACAAGGACCCACCTCCACTTCCTAGCAACCATCCCCTAGAACGTTACTTCTCCTCCGTTACCTCTGCCAGCACCAATAGTGAGTTCTCACATCAGATGGCCAACCAACCTAACCTAACCTATAACCAACGCAAAGCCCTTGTAGCGCTACGTGAGAACCATGACGTAATGGTCCTCCCAATGGACAAAAGGTCTACTGCTGTAGTTTGACAAAGCTGACTACCTCCAGGGGGCTTACCGCCAACTATCCGATCACAACAGCTGCAAGCTCACCGCCACATACGTAACCTACGCCCACCAACAGGAAATTTTGGATTTCATTACCGCTAATGGTCCTCGTGAGGACATATCTAAAATGTCCATAAAGTACCGAACCCTGGACAGTCCATGTACCCCGACCTTTTATCTATTATTGAACGCATTTCCGCTCTCGTTGACTCCTTCCTTCAAACACATGTTCAAGCATTGCCTGCCTACATACGCGACACCTACCACTTCTTAGAAATCGTCCGTAAATTACCGCCTCTTCCTTCTGGCATACTGCTTTGCACCATAGATGTTATTTCCTTATATACCCCAACCACAGTTTTCCTTCTTAACCTGACCAACCTAGTTCTCACATGTAAGGACTTCACCTTTGACGACAAACACTATCTTCAGATCCGAGACATAGCCGTGGGTACGAGAATGGCACCTTCTTATGCTAATTTGTTTATGGGCAAGCTCGAACATGATTTCCTGCAAACTCAGCTTTTAACCCCTTTACTCTGGGTAAGATTATTGGATGATACAATGATGCTATGGACTCATGGTGAAACCAGCCTCAAGAGTACAATTCCGGGTTGTCCAGTTCACTTGGTCCATTTCTGACAAAAGTCTCGTTCCTTGACGTAAACGTCACTTTAGAAAACAATACCCTCACCACTTCCGTTCACATAAAACCCACCAACCATATGCAGTATTTACATTACTCAAGTTTCCATCCTTACCACACCAAGAAAGCGATTCCTTTTCAGAGGACAACGCCTGAATTCCACCACCTCTGCTGCTGAAACTTACAACCAACGCCTCCAGGAGTCACCGAGACTACCCATCTAACCTTATAACCAAACAGATTCGCAGTGCATCCTCAATCCCAAGGGTACATGCCACGCCTCTAATGTTATATACATCCTAACCCTCAAGTTTTGTGATGCTTTTTATGTGGGGAAACAGGTGGCCCTCTGAACTTTCGTATTTTGATCTATCTTTCCTGGTTGCCATAATCCACATTTTATCCCCTACGACCAGGACCTCAACACGCCGCTTGTGGGAGAGTGCCTTTATTCATGGATTAAGCGCGAAAATATATCCTGGCCTTAACCTTCAATAACTCTAAACTTCCCGTTTGCTCTGCATTTTCAACACATTTCCATCCACGATCCAACCCTGTTGTTATTGTTCCAAGGTCCGGAAATCTACGTGCTACAGCAGTCAGTTGCTCTCCAAGTGTGATGCATCGTCCGCTACGTGTCGTCACTGTCATTGTATTTTGTGAACACGTGCACTTGCTCTCTCCCTATACAGATGAATACGTGAAACTGTGTGCACGAAATATCGTAGTGACTTTTATATATGTGTGATCATACGGAACATGTGAACTGTAAGTATTTTCTTCATTTTTGTCATAAATTTACCTTAAATTGCCCTCCCGGCTTTCCTTTGTGCTACTTATACATACATATCTGACAAAATGCAATTTAAATTTTGTATTATAGGTACTGTAATATGGTCATTTAATAATGAATTTTTATTTCTAGTGTGGTTTTCGTTTGAGTAATGGAATATTTATTCTTGGACCAGCCGTTATCTTCCCTAGAACCGTGCTCAGTTGGAATGTGAGTGGAGTGGAGAATATTAACGAAGACTCGTTATCACTTTTTACAGTATTGGAACCTAAAATAGGTATGGAACGAATCGGTTTGGTTTTCTTCTACATTTGTATATTCTACTAAATACATATATATACGTATATCTTAGGTAAAACTAAAGGGGAAAGTTAGTTATAACATTATCGTTTCGCTTATAACCACAAACTAACTATATTTCGATTAGATGTTTGTCCAGCCGGAAGATATAGATGACGAGTACATGTGCAAAGACAAGAATGAAGCTATAGTGGATTACTGGTGCCACGTAGCGACGACTTATTAAGTTTGGAACAGTTGACTAACACAGTTCGTTTACGTTTCAGGATGGGATCGTGTAAGGTTATGTATTGAAAATACTGTCCAATAGAAGGGGGCGGAGGAAGTGGGGGATTTAGTTATTGAAGGTTAGGTCAGCTTTCATTTTTGCGCTCAAACCGTGAATGAAGTCCCCCCCCTCCTTACAAGCGGTATGTTGAGGTGTTGGTCGTAGGGAGCAGAATGTGTATTACAAAACTATACGGCAAGAGATCAAAATTGGTGTTGTGTGATTGGGTGGGTAAGAAGACTGAAGTATCTAGTTTGTTGACGCCAGAGTGGCGATGGTTGTTAATACAAATGTTCAGGGGTTCGTGTGATTTCCTCCACATGAAAAGCATCAGAAGTTGCAGGTTAGGATGTAAATTACGTAACAGGTGTAGGAAATACTCTTAGGATTTAAGGTGTAGTGGCCACTAGCAGTATTGATAGTGATTGTGGGAGAAGTTATGAGGATAGAGCAGTGATATATTCGGGTCTCTTATACAGGGTGTTTACGAATTAAACCGATGAACTTCAGGAAGTGATTCCTCACATCAAAACAAGAAGAAAGTTCCTCTGACAAATTAGAGAAATGCCCATAGTTTCAGAGCTGCAGGCTACCAAAAGCGTTGGAAAATGAACTTGAGAGCTTCATATTTCTAACACTACGAACATTAGAGCTGATGCGGCATAGTACCGTCAAAGATTTTAAATTTGCACTCTCAAAAAAAATCATGTTTCAAAATTACACAATGGGCGCGCAAGGGATTGCTTTCTTAACACTTCTGTCACTTTCACGCTATTCAAATATTTATAGAGCAATTACCCGTACACCCTCAGCAGAATCTTCTTGCACAGTGATGATTCACAAACACCCATCTCTAATACAGCAAGTTTCAACGTTGTCCGTCAGATGGAAGTGGCGCCATAGGATTGCCACTTTTTCTACAATATATAAATATATATAATATATTTAGAAGATCGATAGGCAATATAATAGGTGAAATTTGAATAGAGGAGAAAGGAATCATACTTACATATTTTCTTACCTGCTGGTCTGCAGCTAATTCTCTCGTTTAGTAAACACTTACAAATAACTAAAATCGTAATATATTTCGCAAGTCGGTGCGCTTGCATTCTCAAACGATGGGAAAAAATTAAAAGGGTAGGAGGTTATGTGGTGAAGCGTAAGGTGTGTATGCTGTACTGCTCGTTTAAAGTACTTCACAGAGTATAGGAACAATGTTGCCAGACTGTGACGTCACTTCCGTGCTCGCATTTGTATGAAAATGAAATATAAATAACCAATCAACAACAATAACATCTAACCCTCCTGAATGATTTGACTGGATGTGACGAATAAATAAAATGTTATCTGTGACAATCAAGTGTTTTATTAAGTATTGGAATCCAGCTGTTGTCCATTGGTCCTGAATCTAGGTTTAATTTTGGTTTACACTTTCGTATATATGCAAATTTTGATTGAATCAAACTGTATATGACCGTAAGATTTCATAAGACAAGTTCACTTCGGTATACTTAGGTAACTAGGTAAGAAGGAATGAAAAGGCTGAAGAGACAACCAACTCAAAGAGTTCCGTTCCTTAACTAAGAAGAGAAACGGCCACCTTCAGGAGACAAGAAAAAATGATTGCCGACCAGAGTTCTCGCTTTTAAACAAGTAAAGAGATATTGGATTCGTTGGCGCAGGACTCCCGAGTACACACAACACAATGCACCACTCAATTCTGGGATCCCGTTCCTGACTAATTAGAGAAACGGTCTCCACAAACCTGAAAAGGAAAATTATCAAACAAAAACAACCAGTCAAGTGCAAAATACTCAACGGTATTTTGATCTATTTGGATCTGTTCAGGTGAACATACAGCTTGGGCTTATTACAATATGTAACACAACTTTTATCGACAACAAATTACGCATATTTAGTTCCCATAAACAATTCAGTTCTTGTTATTGTATTTATTTCTGATTTATAAAAGGAAAAAGCAGTCTATCTCACATAAAAATAACAAGCAGTTAAGTTGTGAAGAGGTGTAGGCGTGGACTCCACCTATTGAGTTGCCGAGTAGTACGTTCTTCAAACCAACACTAGGGTCAGTCCATACACGGCACAATGGAAGTCCCACATGAGAATTTGTAACCCCGTTACTTGTACTGTGATTTTCTGGCGAAATGTAAGCAATTGTTGTTCTTGGTTAGCACCATTCGAAAGAGTACGGAAACATTACATATAATGGAAAAAAACAACTTAATTTCGATTTTTAAAAAAAATGACGTAGATCCTTTGCGTTTCTTGATAAGTGTAAGATTTATTTTGAAAATCTTTTTTAGTATTTGTTTTACTTGTTTCGTTTCAGATATCTTAGTTCTGGGTGTAGGAGACCCAGGGAATAAGCTGCACCCGAGTGTTTTCCAAACTATGGCAAAGAAGAGAATGAGCTTGGAAATTCTGCCGACAGAGCGAGCCTGTTCTACTTTCAATTTCTTGAATTCCGAAGGTCGTTGTGTCGCTGGTGCGTTTATACCGCCTCTCAGCATTAGGGCCACCGATGATGATATTGCACAGACTAAGCTAAGGCATCGGCGGGTATACGAGTTAGAAGACTAGCGACATACGTGTTGAACTCTGGTTCATAGTTCATTTGACCCAAGCGCTGGTGATTAGTGTTAAGTTTTAATAATGTTTATAGACAATCGTAATTGTAGATAAAAACAAATTGTGTTATTTTTGACTGTGTATAGATATTTTGAGCAAACGAGTGGGTATTTTCCGAGTGTAAGTTTGAGTTGACTTAAACACGAATTCTGCTTGTTGAACGATGCAGTAGTATTGAGAATGTACACTCGCTGTCATCTTGAAAGTATAATCCATTATTTTGTATGTAAATCCTGTTTCATTCGCTTTTATGTTTCTCATGAGTGGAATGCTTTTGTCGTGTTTATTTTGAAACGTTGTGCTTTATGAAACTGGATTGCGTTATGTCTGACGCAAGTGTGACGTAATATGTTGGACCCACTTGACAAACTAATCCTGTTGCCGAAAATTCACTTCGTTTCAGAGATTAACTTTAAATCGGATCATTACAATCGTAAATTAAATGGATCATTCTTTATCAATCATAGAAGCAGTTTACGAAAATAAAAGTTTGGTTCTGGAAGTCGGATCCACATTACTGTATGATGCAGTTTATAAAAATTTAATTAAAAAAAAAATGACAAAATTCATGTGTAAAAATATTATGACACGCTCAACGTAAATGCTAAATTTATAGAATTGTGTCATTCATTCATTTTTAAAAAAGTATATCGTTGTTTTAAAGTAAGATTTAACTTCATGCATATCTCTGATTGCTGCAACAAACTTCTGATATCACTGACCTTGTATCTTGACTTACAATGAACTTGGAGAAGGCAGCTTCACCGGATTCAAATTAAGGCATCAATTAAAACGCACTGACTATTGACTTTAAGACACAAATGGTCTGCAGTATTTTACAAATTGATGAAAGAATTACCAGTTCACAGATCGTTCAGCGAAAGGTTGCTCTTGCATGAAACATTGGAATTCCTTGCCGGCCAGGCGGTAGGCCATCGGATCGAAGGTCCCGGCAGGGAAATGGGTGTAGATTTTAACAGCTAAAGGGCGAATCGTGACGGGGCGAAGTCCAAAGTTACTAGACTGGCCCATATAAAAAAAAAAGTTTACCAAAGTGGAATTCCTTGTATTATTAAGGTTTTTCCTTTTCAGGAGCCGGCTACTTTAGATCGTTCTTCACTGCGTCATTATGAGAGACAAGCTTTAACATCACATAACGATGCAGTGAAGAACGGTCTAAAGCAATTGGCTCTACAGTATGTTGAAATTTTGGATCGTCATCAAAACCAGAAGCAGAAGATTCAACATATGGTGAAACTATAGGAACAGAATTGGGAATTAAAGGATGAAATACAGAAGTTGGAATACCAGTCCCGAAGTCACAGGCGTACAATTATAAAATTGGCCGATCAGTTGGCAGTGGCAAGAGGGCAGCGCAGGTTTGATTCCTCATAGGCATTTTCACGCCTTCAGTGAACCTGTGCTGCCCTCTTGCCACTGCCAACTGATCCTTTAGTTTTATAATTGTACACCTTTGACTTCGAGACTGGTATTCCAACTTCTGTATTTCATCCTTTTCCAAATTCTGTTCCTTTAGTTGGTTTAAATGGTATGTAATTGTCTTGACAATGTTGCCAACCTAGAATAAAGTTTTATTGTCTGAAATGAGATGATTTCAATAGTAAGCTTAATAAATATTTGGCATCCGCTAGTGGTGATAGATATCCTAGGTAAAACATCTATGGATAATATACATAGTTGTAAATGCTCATAATAAATAATTTCACCCTAGGATGTTTATGATAAGCGGATACCAATTAAGCGTTGTGCCATTTGAAAAAATAAATATTCCAGATTGCCAACACTGACGACCCAATGACGACATACTTTAACTTGCTATATTTACTCAGTTGATCACAAACGGTGTCAGAATTTGTAGAAGGGGGTGGTGAAAAGGTGTTACAGGTTACAATTGAGTGAATTGGGTTATTAATGTCCTAAACGAGCTGGAGGGCTTCTAAGACCGGGACCTATTTAGTAAAGTGGACTCCGTTCACTGGACCCTAGCAGGAATTGAACACGTGACCACGCGCACAGAAGGCGAGCGCGCTAACCTCTCGGCCACCCCGAGATCTCCTAGGTTAGGAAGCGATCGGATGATGAACATCTAAAAAGTAACTCAACAAAGTAGTCTCTTACAGTAATAAATTGCGGAAAAAGGAAATATACAATCTTCGAACTTAGTTTCAGTGAAGGAAATAAACGCCTTGCTTTGTTACATGCTAATGTCCATTCTACGGAGCGACCGTAGCTCAGTTGATAGAGCGTTTGAGGTCCTGGGTTCGATACCAGGGCCGACTATCCTGACTAAAGTTTTCCCATGTTTTTTCTGTCAGTCACACTAGGCAAATTACAGGATGGTACCTTGAAGTTAGGCCTTGGACAACTCGTTCCTCTATCATGTCCCAGCCTGAACTACGGATGCCTAAAGTCCATAAATGAATTCAATTAAAAAAAATATTAACCTTTCTTTGAAGATTGTGTAATGTGGACGAACGTTCACAAGTATTCTTGTAATTTGATTTCTTAAACTTTTTTTTTTTGTACCAACACACCAAAGACGGAGGTTATTATTTCCTTATATGGACATGTGTGTACAATGACAAATTTGACGATATTTTAGGATAAAGGGCCTCCCTAACTTCAGTTCCTGCTGTAATGGTCATTCATTTTCTGTATTTTCGTTGAACGAATGATGACAGATTCATGCTAAAAAATAATTAATTATAGATATAAAAGTTGTGAATAAATACCGAAATTATACGTAAAGGCGAAGGTTTCTTGCAAGCGTTTTCATTCCGCACCCGTCTTAAATGAAATATTTCGCATTTGAAGGCGATCACTTGATTTATCGAGTAATAATCATTTTGTTTATCATTCTAAAAAGCCGATGTTGAGCCAAAGGTTGGACATCTTGTATCTCTTATACGAAGCAATTTTCGGCAAAAACCTCGAATTATTTATATTTTGCCTGAGATATTCGTTTGTTTGTCGAGTGGCTCCCACATGCTATGACACATCTTATATGTATATATATATGGACAGCCCTTTATCACAAAGAATCTTTGGAGGGTTTCGTCTGCAGAAGCAGCTGAATGCCACAAGTCATGTTAGCGATTTGCTCCATTTTAAATGAACCAAGCTATCGGAAGGAGTTGATGATGAGTTCCTACAATCTTCGCCAGGAAAAGTCGTGGAAACGGTAAACAAAGTTCATGGAAAGATATTTTATTTACAAAATCACAAAGGAAGAAGAAATATTCTTTGTTCAGTGAGTGACATCGTTTTAAGTGAGGAGTATTATATATACTTGAGCTTGCTGGTAAAGTGAAGAAAGAAAATCATTAATAAGGTTACGAAAAAGTCAGAAAATTTACTCGTGTAAGTTCAGAAAACCCTACCCTGTCTATAAACTTGATTTTATACAGGGTGTCCCATTTTAATCAAACCATTGGAATATTGCAAAGCACTGGAAGAAAATACAAAAAGTGTGCAGTGGAACATTTAGCGACAGAGAGGGGACAGCCTTCCATGCACAGTGTTGCCACCTCAACACAAAATTATATTTTTCAAATGGGATAAAGGTAAGCTGTGGATTTTCCTGAACTTTTACAAACTATGTAATTCCCTAGGATATTTTATCCACAGTTTGGAACACTGCGATGTGTGATTTACGTATGATGTTTATTATCACTAGAGGATGCCAAATACCTAATAACACAACGTACTGCCGTTTGAAAAAAATAAACGTTATACTGGGTTCGCAACACTGACAATATGGTGACATCGTGTTTTCAATCCTGATATCCACCATGTTGTTACAAACAAATTTTCACCAACAAATGTTTCATTCAGTGTCGTTTATGATTTATTGAGAATTGTTAGGCGTTGATTTTGGGCTCCAAGTTGGAATCACTGTATTTCTGAAACGAAGCAGAATTCGAACCATGTTCACATAAACTTTTTTGTTTATCACGACTCATACTATCACCTCCGAAAGTATTAAACCATTATCCCATTTGAAAAAATATATAATTTTGTGTTGAGGTGGCAACACTGTGCATGTGACATAAATCCATTGTGCATGGAAGGCTGTCCCCCCTCTGTCGCAACATGTTCAACTGCACATTTTTTTGTATTTTCTTCCAGTGGTTTGATTAAAATGGGACACCCTGTATAGACCTATTTTTGAAAGTTGCATACTTGCAAAGCTCAGCTCATGAAAATAATAAGAAAGAAAGAAAAATGAAGAAACATTGTGGATAGATCTAGAAAAGTTTGTTTTAATCATGAACAGATTAAACCTCCGAAGATGGCAGCGGTATTCTAGTTTATATGCTTAAAAGCTTGGATTATAAGCAACAGGAGATCCATTATTGATTAAAACTCAATAATTCGCACTGTTACTATATTAGTAAAGTCCATTGATGAAAAGCAATAAATAATCCAAACAAATTATGACGGCGTTGTAATTGTTCATAAACTGTTTCTATATTAGTCCTGTTTTGTTATTAATGTTAGCCTTGTTTTTTGCTGAGTCGGTTGATTTGTGTGTGCGTGTGTTTGTGCGCGAGCATTATACAGTGCAATTACATGATGTTCCATAATTTTCAACTCCACATTGAATTTCAAGTTGTATGGATGAAATTTGTATTTTTGGTGTAATAATTTATTTTAAGTGCCAATAACTGTAAATATGATGTAAATACAAATGTTGAAGATAAAAATATGAGCTTTTGTTTTTCATTTTGCATTCTCCAACAATTTAATTTATACAGTAGAGTCCCAATTGGCTGACATTCCGGAATTATTCGACGTAGCAGTGGGGAAGGGGGGGAGAATATGTGATTCATAGTTGCCTTGGAGTCGCGCACATTCGAATATAGGTAGTAAATAAACGTGGCTCGTCCCTGCCACTTGCTCGCTCTCATAAATCAATGACTTTGTTACTGACTAAGATTTGTCTGTGAGAAGCGGTTGGAAGTTTTAGTGAAATATGGAGCAAATTTCGGACTCAGAAAGATATTCGATTGGCGATTTTCTGTGTATTTCTATTTGCTACTGTAACAAGAAGAATGGTGAAAGAGGCAATCTTTTCTGTGGACCGATGGGTCAAGAGTTGAGTAATTATAATTCCGAATATGTGAGAAAAGGCTTATATCATGACACAAATCAGGGAACAAAACTTGCATCAATTCTTAAGGCCCAATTTCACTCCTCTCTCCTTTTGTCTATATTACGTGAGAAGGTTGTCTCCTAGCGTATATTTTATCATGTTTTGGCTTATTTGTTCCCTGCCCAACATGGTTTCATACCTCAAACCTCGTATGAAACTAATCTTGTTCCTCACTCATGCTATCATTTCTGTGAGTGACAGAATTGAATGTAATTTATGTAAATTTCTCTAAAGCATTTAATACATCAACTGTACTGTTCTTATCCACAGAATTGAACATATATGGGACCTTTCTAATGTTTCTTGCGTCGTATTTACGTTTTATCGGGTGTCCCTCAAGGCAGCTCTTTAGAACCTCTTTGCTTCGTTCTATTCTTGGGTTATATTGACAACTTCTGCAGAGTTTTATTATATGCTGATGACTTTAAAAATCAATAACACAATTTGCAGCTCAACTTCATCTGACAAAAAAATGTTGGTGCACAGACGAGAAAATCAACCGTACTGAAAAAGAAATACTTTGCTATTTTCACAAGTTATACAGTCAAGACATTAAATAATATCGTGTCTAAATCAATGGTCTCATTGATAGATTTCCGAATATCATAAATAGTGTAGCCTTCGAACAGTTTTACGCCATGTTCTTTCTATCATTGAGGATCCTTCAGCTATCTATAGTCTATTGCCTGGTGTGACTGAGGGAAAATGTCAGGATAGTCGGCACCTAGTATCGAACCTAGGACCTCCTGAATGTAAAGTCAACGCTCGATCAACTGCCTTACGGCTGCTAGTTTTATTATTATTATTATTAAACCGTATACTTCATCCTTTCAGGTCCCCTCTAAGTAGTAGGTCTGAAATTCTGTTGTTTTTCAAATGTAGAAGAATATCACATCAAAATGATCTTGCGCGTTACTCGAACGACAATCATGCCGACATATTTGTTTCATTGGTCTGCTACTCGCATGGTGGATCACATTCAAAAGACGATGTAACGGAACATGTCCATACGTGCAAATGGACATCACCAAACATGTATCGTTAACTCCAGGTAAAGAAGAGCTGAGATTTTGTATGAAACTATTGTATTCTTTTGAAATCCTGGATTCTGCCTTATTTATTTCCAAAGATATTAATGTTTTCCGGCAACAACTTGTGATTTTTTGCACCAGATTGAATAAGCATGGATGTGTCATTTTCGTTACAACTCAGTCTCGGACGAGGCACTTTTACGGACAGTATATCCACGATTGAATCCAATGTGATGTAATAAATGGTTCCCTAGGAGATGTTACAATTTAATTCTGATTGGTTGATATATAACTGGACTAGATCCAAGAGTGTAACTTCACGTATGTAAAATGTTCTGTAATAAAGCTATATAAGTACTTTAATGCATGATATAGAGCAGTTTCTCAAAGTGTGGGTCGCGAGAAGTTTTTCCTTTTAATAATGAAAATTTTATTTTGATGCCGAAACATATGTTGTGAAGTACTATTCAGAAAATGAAAATTGGAAGCGTTTGTTAATGAGTTGAAGAGTAACTGGTTACTCAGAGCCCTGCCCTGTTGTACAGTCAGTCGAGATGCTGGGTTAGGATGGAAAGAGAGTGGGTGAGTCAAAATCAGTCACAGGAGGGCGTTGCGTCGGGAGTAGTGTGTAACCTTTCTATGGAAACACTTTAACCTTCTTTGCGCATGCGTACAATTTCATATAACAGATACAGTTATATTGAGAAAGAAATTTACATTACACTTGCTCGGTCGTCACCGACTGATATTCTCGTACCGATAGGGCCATCTATATTCATAAATTTACATTACAATTTAGTTTGAAAGTGAGATATTTACGATAGATAGACCGAAAAGAAACCAGCTAAATTTTGATTTCTTAAAATTTAAGAATCGAGCTCTACTTCGTAACATTCGGGGTGTTCACAACATCCCCAAATAAATTTCTCGTTAATCACTCATACGGACTGTTATTGAACGAACTGGAATAAATACAGCTGTCTCTTGCTAGCAAATATGGAAATGTATCGTTTATAAAAACAAAATATCTTTATTTAAAAAAAAATGAGTATTTACAATATCCTTTAATTTCCTGGAGAAATCGTGGGATGTTCAATGATAGTATCTGCATGAGCAATGAATGAAATATTTATTCTTCGGATTTTTATTTGCAATTTAGTAGCTCCAGAAAAGTATGATTTATCCGAAGGTATATTCGTCACTCAACAAAATCTAAAAGCTGCGAGTGTTCTTGCTGCTTCGTTTCCGATTTTTTTTTTTTTTTCAACAATCAATGCTAAAGAAAAATAAACCAGTACTGGCATATGCACACGTGCAGGTGCAAACTCAACAATCGTAACCGCGGTACTCTTCGTGTATTGTGCTCCGTCACGCCTAGACAAACGTGCTCTACCGGCAAGTGAGCGGCATTGTATAGACTTGCTAAAACAACTTTTCAGTGTTTCCTGTTTGACCATCATGGATAGATTGTAGAAGTGTTGAATACTGCGGTGAAAATAGTGAACTTCATCAAGGCAAAGCCGTTACAGTCCCGCTTATTTGAAAAGCTGTCTGAGGAGACGGGAAGTATTCATAAGTCACTTCTTTTGCACACCGAGGTGCTTTGGCTATCAAGGGGAAAAGTACTGACAAGACTTGTAGAACTACGTGATGAAGTCGCGATATTTTTCGACCAGAAAACCGAGTATGCGGAAAAGATGTGCGATGAGGCATTTCTGCTGAAGCGTACTTATTTGGCTGATATATTTTCGAAATTAAATGAACTTAATCTGTACTTACAAGGCACGGAAGTAGCCGACATATGTTTGCAGTTCATGATAAAATTCGAGGTTTCCTGAGCAAACTTGATTTGTGGAAGAGGAACGTTGAAAACCACAATTATGACTGTTTCGAAACATTTGTGATCGAAAATGAAGTGAATTCAGACGATTTCGTAATTTCTGGAATATCCACACATTTGGAGGCATTGAAAGAAAATTGTGAATGTTACTTCCTTGAAGATATGGAAAAGTGTAAGCAACAGACGTGGATTGCAAACCCGTTTGTCAGTGGCATTTCAACTGTAATCTCGGTGAAGGCTGATGAGGAACTAATCGACCTATCTCAAGGTAGCTCATATGAATTTCAAGCCCTGGCACTGTTTTGGCTGTCCGTTCAGCAAACCTATCCACAACTTTCTCCTGAAGCTTTGAAGGTGCTACTCCAATTTAGTTCTTCCTATTTATGTGAAGCTGGGTTTTCAGCGATGGTGGAGATCGAGACGAAACACAGAAACCGACTACAAGTGTCCAATTCCTTGCGCCTGAAAGTAATTCGTATCAGCGTGGATATCAATGCAGTTATCAATAAATATCGAAAACAAACAATCGCATGCGCCTCATTATGAATAGCAGTACAAAGATTTTGCTTTCCCATTACTTTTTGTACTTTTTTTTTTTTAATCCTAGAACCTAGAGACAATAATAAATTTGAGATTTACAAAATTTAATTGCTTTGAAATACACCACCATTACGTAGAATGTCAAATCTGTATTTGAATAAAAGTATGTGGGTCGCAGTAATAACAAGGTTGAGAACCACTGATATAGAGCCAGTTTGGCTCTCAAGAGTCTTAAGTTAGAAATTCGATCCTTGATTTCCGGGGCGGTCCTCTAAATAAAGATTCTTTTAAATGTCTCCTGGAATTGAATTGTTAGTTTCGTTTGCTGTGCTTAGCTACTAGATATTAAGAATACAGCATATATCAAGTAAGCATGCTTGGAGATGGCTTAGTATTCAATGAGCTATATTGAAGTTAAAATGTCGAAGCACCAGCCACCGTTTTACAGCTAACACAACATTTTGGGAGAATGTCACGCTATGCAATGCCATGGTAATTTGCCTCAACTTCGAAGAAGTTTGCAGATAACTTTTTTTTAAAGAATGTACACATTTTATTATTTGGCCCTTCTATTAACTATGTTGGAAAGTTAATTTGTTGAATTCACTACAGGTAGTGTTTCACAAAGCAACAGTGCAATTACAAACATTAGTATACGAAGGAGACAGTACAAGCTGTCTCTGTCCATAGAGGCACCACAAAATCAATCCGCTGCAAGACAATTGAGGGGGCTTAATGGAAAGAGAGACTATCCTGCTATCTCTCAGATGAATAAGCAGACCTTATTTTTTTTAAATCTCTAATATTAATGCGAATAGGAGAAATTCACACAAAGCACCCCAAATATTTTAGAAATATAATTCTGTCGGATAGCCCCTTTTTCCATTAAGCCCTTCAATTTTTCGCTTATACGGGAATAGGATGATAAATTCTAACCCTCACCAAGAACACAGGCATATGTTTTAACAGTGCATAGTGGCTTTATTCAACACAGTGACGCAATACACTTTACACATGATTACTGTAATACTTGCAGATCAGTCAAATAGAAGTCCGAAGATTGCTCTTCAAATCAGGCGTCCGTGTGAGCAACCATAGGATCTGCGCCGTCAAAATTAATATTCTTTTCGACCATTTCTAATATACAGAAGAGCCAATAGTCGAACGGTGTTAGGTCCGGAGAATAAGGCGAATACTCCCATTATCTGGAACCGCAGGTTCTCCAGTCAGACGGGCCTTGTGTGCCGACGCATCGTCCTGGAGAAAATTATCTCGTTCCCCAGGTTTGTGTGTCGCGTTTCCTTCAGGTGGTACAGCATTGATTGTTGTGCCACATTCGAAGTAATTGACCAGAAAAATAATCTCCCAGTGTCCTGGCCTTTCTTGGGCGTGGCTCCGTTCTCCCGACTGCTGTTCTGTCATGAGATCGTGGAAATACAATCAGATTTAATGGGTTACCAGGCATTGTATGAAATTTGCACGATCCACTTCAATTTAGACTGGAACCGCCTTGGATATCTCTGTACTCTTTTGGACATATTGTTATGTTTTATTTGCTTTTCTTTGAAGTGCGTGAATTGTTCAACCCAACACTTATTAACTGGTACTTTCAATGTATTCCACTGTTGATACTTTATCACAAGTTACATGCTGCGTGATACAATAAAACTCGACAAAGAGGTTGTTATCTAGTTCAGTTAGATTCCGGGTGGGGGCTCAAAATTTCAGTGTTGACCCACCATCGTGAGGACAATTGCGGAGCTACTTGATTAAAGAAAGTAGTGGACTGTGGTCACGAAAGTCAGACAACGGCTACGAAGAGGCTTTACACTACCTAATGCAACCGTCTGACAGGCTAGGACCCTCAAGGGGCTGTCGCACCATCCAGTTCAGTCATGCTCAAAACCCAGTTTCTAGAACAAAATCAAATTGTCATATATATACGGATTGAGAAGTCCCGGGTTCGATTCCCAGCGCTGCCAAGGATTTTTTCCCAAGGCGTGTGGGTCTGGAACAGTGCTCATCCAGCATCGTGATGTAATTGGGAAGCTGCTATGATAGTGGCGATCACAGTGAGACCCTAAGCTTCCCTCTCCAAACCCGTCTGGTCAGCGTGGGGGCAGTAGACCAATCTCCTCCCTCCGGGGAGAGATCTCATCCAGTAGTGGATCGAATATAGCTGTGATTTATTATTATATATATATATAATTGATCACATTGGTACTGAAGACAGAGAAGCCCAGTGCAAAAGTTCAAGTTTTTTAAAGCGGGCCGTATCATTGTTCCAAGTACTAAGCGCATTATTACGTGTACATCCCATTTCACACCAATCAAAACCTCGTCACTAAATGTTGGGCACTGTTCTGTAGCACGAAGGCAAAACTGGAGCGCAAAACTAATTTCACGCAGTGGAGTGGACAGAGTTGTGAACCCCACTCTTTTGAATAAAGCCGGACATTTTTCGGGGGACAGCGATGGCTGCTACCTGTCTCACTCCTCCCATCACAGTCATAGCAATAAATAAAGTGATCGCTACACTGTTAAGGTCAGCAATCTTGAAACTCATAAAATTTTCGCTAAGGGTTTTTTTTTTTCGACACACTGGGTCGCTTTCTGATCCACAATACTCCATACTTTTCAATGTGATTTGAGTAGGCTATTCTGTTAGCAATGGTACCCCTTGAACTAACTCGCTGTTGTAGGAATTTCGTTTCAAGCTTACCAGTATGATTTAGATCTTGTTGCTAGTAAGCTTTTATCCAATTATGTCACCGCCTGATGGGATAATGTGTTTATGATTGCACAGTAAGTTGTCTTAGTCGCCCTTTTACAAGGGGCATAAGTTTCCCAACCTTTCCACCACCAAAACATCCCCATATTGTTTACTTCTCATATCCGTTGACACTGAAATCGAGCAGTGTTCTGCTCTCAAATAATTAAGAGCACAGACTCGTCAGATCGTAGAACTCTTGCGTCCCATTCTGGCAGTCGTGGCGTAAAACCCATTCTTTCTATACGCTTTGGGTTCAGCCTAAGTGTGGTTTCCCTGTTGATAAATTTTAATTTAGTGTTGACAATCCTCGTAGCCACGCAGATAGTGTTACGTCTTTGACAAACTTCCGCGGTACTGTAAATCGTCGATGGTTAGAGATTATGGAAGCTTGCAAATGCTGTTCTTGCTTCAGAGTATCCACTACTTTTCCATCCCTTAGGGTCAGTTCTACAATCGACCGCTCAATTTCTAGTCAGCGCTAAGTTGAGGCCAATACTCTCATTGGTCAAAATCAAACTTGGCCTCAACTTAGCGCTGACTAGAAGTTTAGTGGTCGATTGTAGAACTGACCGTAAGTGAAGCGTCTTTAGGCGAACATCTATATACGACGTTATTATATCAGAACAGACGCCTGTTTCGAAGCAGTAATATGCAGTATTTTTCATACGTAATAAATACTGTATTAGCCATGTTTCATTCCCTCAACTCCTAGTAATGATAGTAGAAATACCAATTTATAATACGCCATAACCGACATTTACAACTTACTAGAGGGTATATTGTAAGTCAAAGGACGATGTTATAAAGGCGGTTCGTGGAAAAAATAGCGTTGTAGCTGGACGTTAATGGAACATAAATGTGAAGCAGATGTACGTAATTGGGGTATGGCGTAATTTCCAAATGGTTGGATATAAGTGCGACTGCGAAGTATCGTCATTCGGGGTATGGGTGTGCTACAGACATGCGATAACTGCCTAATGATATTGTCTGAATTTCTGATGATAGAATTTATATTCCTTTACGATGAACTTTCCGATGGGTTTGGGCTTAGTTACGGGGTTAATGTAAAGCCAAGATCTCCAACAAAAGATGGCA